>MU382643.1:416061-620604 GCA_022495115.1 Xylaria castorea | reverse complement strand
AAACTTATTAATATAACAATATATTTAAAAAGCTTATATTTATAACAAAAAACAGTTTTTTATTTATAACTGTTTTTAATATATATTAAATAAAAACTAAATTTTAAGTTTATTTTAATAAACTATTTAACTATATAAAATTAAGCTTAAAGCTTATTAATTAATAGTATTAAATATTTTACTAGTATAATTATACTATTAAGTTTTTTATAGTTTATTATAAAACATAAAAAATTATTAAAGTTTTTTTTTTTTATAAATATTAAAAAAGCGCTATATAATAAAGTAAACTTATAAATATATTTGCTGTTTAATATTTTTTTAAACTATAGTTTTAATATATTTAATTCGCGCACGCTTATTATATATAAAAGTTTTTAAAAAAATAACTTGCTTTTTTATAAGTTAATACTATAGTTTTAAAGTTAATAGTCCAAAAGCTTTATTGTTATTTTTTTATTTATAATAGCTAAATATTTATAAAATTTAGCTAGTACGTTTATTAGTGCTACTTTTACTGCTACTTAAATAAAAAAAACATTATATAGCTTAGCTTTTTTTTGTTTTAAAATAGTTTAGCTAATATAATTTTTTTAATAATAATATAATATAAACCGTATTTTGTTTTTACTAAAAAAGTAAGCTAGTTAATGCTTTTTAAGCTATTATTAAAACAATATTACGTTATACTATATGTTTAAAAAAATAAGTTTAAAGTTTAGTTTTAAAAAATAATCGTTTTAATATTAAAATATAAAACTATTAATATAATACTTTTTTTTGTTTTTTATAACAATAATATTAAACATAGTTATTAGTTTTAAGTTAACGCGTTTAATTATTAATATTTTTTATTTGCGTACTTAAATAAAAAAAAATTTAAATATTAAGCTGCTAATGTTTAAAAGTACTTAAATAATATATTTTTTACTATTATAAAAAAGTGTTATAAGTATAATTAGTTAGCTATTTAATTTAGGTTGCTTGCTAATTTGTTTGTTATTATTGTTAACATTATAGTTTTTTTTAAAAGCAAATATTATAATCGTTTTATTTTAATCCGGCTAAAAGTTTTTATAAAATATAATATAAAAACTATTTAAAAATTTAAGTTTAAGCTGTTTTTAATTTTTATAAATTATAATAAAAATTTATTGCTTAAGCTTATTATAATAATGTTTACTTTAGCTTTTTTTAAGTTTGTTAAAAAAAGTAGTTTATTATTATTTTTTTGTTTTATAGCAAAAATTTTTTTTAAAGCTAAAAATAAGTTTTAACTATTAATATTTTTATAAATAAAACAAGCTAAAGTTTAATAATTGTTTTATTTATAACGTTAATATGCTTTTTTGTTTTTTTTATATTAGTTAATAATAGTTTACAATATTTTTATTAAAATATTTTTATTAAAAGTTTATTGTTTTTTTTTAAGTTAAATTTAGTTTTTTTTTTAAAGTACTTTTGCTTTTAAGTTTTTTTTTTCGTTCTTTTTTAAAAATTAATTTTAGCTGCTAAAATTAAAGCAATTTTTATATTTATTATTAGCTTAACTTAACTTTAAACGCTTTTATATTAAAATAAGCTTATTTTTTAACAAAATATTAAAATTAATTAATATATTTTTATAAATTTAGCTAGTTTTATAAATAACGTTAAAAAATTTATTATTATTATTTAAAAGCTTACTATATTTTAAATAAACTAGTTTAATAATATTGTCCAAAAAAATTTTAATAATATAAGTTTAAAATATAGTTTTAAACTATTATATAACTTTATTAAAGTTAAAAAGTTTAATAAAATATTAAGCTATATTATTTTAATATTTTAGCTTATATATTTTTTTTAAGTTTTTATGTTTTTTTAAAAAGTTTTAAAAACGTTTTTTTAAAGCAGCTTTATAAAATAACTACTTATTAAATATATTTATATAATTTAGCTAAAACATTTATTATTAATGTTATATTTAAGCTTTATTAGTTAATAATAAGCTTATTTAGTTAATACATATATAATTGTTAAAAAAAGCTGCAGTATATATTTATATATATATTTTTATTTAGCTTTATTATAGCTAAAATTTAGCAAAATTTTTGCTATTATAATTAATAAGTTTATTTAATTATATAAAGTTAATTATAATAGTTATTAAAAGTTATATTAAACGTTTTATAGCTTACGCTAGTTAATTTTTAATGCTTTAAAATTATAAAAATTTATTACTATTATTTTTATTGTTTTTGTTTAACTTTTTTAATAGTTTTTATAAAAGTTTATATTTATTATTAAATTTATTAAAATTAAAGTTTTTAAAATTATTGTTTTTTTTAACTAATAAAACATAAATATATATAATATAATATTAGTTAACTATAGCTTTTAAAATATTTTATATTTAAGCTGCTTAAAAGTATTTATTAGTTAGCTAGTTATAAATATATATTTTACTACTAAAATATTTAATAATAAGCTTTAATAAAATTTTGCTAATAAAAAGTTTACTAACAAAAAAAGTTAAAAATGCTATAAATTTTGCTAACATTTTTTACTTTTATAAGTTGTTAATAATAAAATTAACGTTAATTTTTTATATTTTTAACAGTTATTTTTATATTTTTTTTATAATAGCTTTTATATACGTATAAAAGTTGTTAATTTATATAAAGTTAATGCTATAACTTTAAAAGTTTTTAAGTTATTTTTTTTTATTATTAGCTTACGAATTAAAATTAGTTATAAGTTAGTTATAAACTTATTTTTATTTTTATATTTTGTTATATAGTATATAAAAAGCTTTATAATATATTTTAGCTATATTTTAAAGCTTTTAAATAGCTATATTATATATTTGCATATTTTATATTAGCTATATAATAATAGTTTAAGTTTTTCGTACAAAAGTTATGCTTGTTTTACGTATATAAGTTTAAAATTAAAAAGCTTATTTTTTTTAAACTTTTATACTATTATAATATATTATAGCTATTATATTATAAATAAATTAAACAATAATATAAAGCTATTAAATAAACAAACTTTAGTTAAATTTTAAGTTATTAATGTTTTAAGCTAATATTAAAATAAGCTAATAAGCGTTTTTTATTTAATTATATAAGTTTAATGTTTAATTAAAAAAGTTTTAAATTATTATATTAGTTATTTTAATATTTTTATTTTAAATAATATAAATAAAGTTAAAAAGTTAATATAAAACTAAAATATTATTAAATAAAATAGTATGTTTTATAAAGTTGTTTATTTTAAGCGTTATTATTATAAGTTTAATAAAAAATTGTTTTTATAAAAAAAGTTGTTTAAAATAAACTTATTTTTAAAAAAATGTTTTTAAAAATATTTTTATAATATAAAAACTATTAATATAGTTAATAAAAGTTAATATAGCTTTAACTAAAAAAAATATTAAAGTTATAAAAATAACTAAAGTTTAAAATGCAAGTTTTAGTTTTTTTAATATTATAAAAAAACTTAAAATAGTTTTTTTTATAATTTTTAGTTAATATAAATTTTTAAAAAATTATAAACTTTTAGTTTTAAAAGTTTTTACTTATAAAATAACAAAAAACGCTATTAAACTAGCATTAAATAATATTTTAAAATTAAATAAGCTTTTTTTTAAGCTGTTTAGCTTTTTTTATAAGTTAAAAAAAACGTTTTAAACGTTTAACTTTAATTTGCTTAAGTTAAAATTGTTTAAAAAGTTATTAAAAAAGTTTAATTTTTTTAATTTAGCAATATATTAAATAAAAAAAATATTAGCAAAAATAGCTAAATTTTATAAAATTAATAAATAGTTATTATAATTAATAAAAATATAAGCTATATTATTAGCAACTATTATAATATAAATTAACTAAAGTAATATATTAGTTTAAATAATTAAACAGCTTTTATTATTAGCAATAAAAACAAATAAGTTTAAAGTTGTTATAAATATTTTATATAAAGTTAAAAAAATTAATATTAAAAGCTTTATATAAAGCTTAGTTTAAATAAAATAATAGCTTAAATATTTATATAATAAGTATAAAATATTAAAGCTTTTTAAAAAAAAATAAAAAATTATTTATAACAAAAGCTAAATTTTAAAACTTAAAACAATAGTAATTCTATTTAGCTAATAATTTTTTAAAGTTTTTAAAAGTTTATAATTTTTTTTTTTTTAGTTAGCAATTAACCTAGCTATTTATGCTCGTAGTTTATAAAGCTTAAACTTATAAGTTAGGCCTTTATTTTTACTGTTAGTCTTTATATAGTAGCATAAGCGGCAACCTGTTCATATAACTCTATTGCCGACCAATAGTTTGTATTTCCAACTATACAACCCTAGCGCTAGTAACTAACAAGCTTTAGCAGTCTTAGCCGTATAACAATATCTTCAGTATAAAACTATGCGAATACGTGCTCCTCCCTAGGTCTTCAAAAAGGTTGCTAATAGCATAGCTTCAAAATTCGAACTATCTAGGAGCTCGAACCTATATTACACGGACTTAAGCATACCAACACGGGCATAGACATCCCAGGTTAAATCCATTTAACCCAGGTTGTAGTGATCTAGTAATTCCTAGCGCCAAGTTGGTCAATAAGTTACAGCTTGCCTTTAAGTAGACACACGGCATTTAGTTTGCTATTCCTGGGTCCCTTTATCCTTAGAGCCATCATGATGTAAATGGTGTTCTGCTCACACATGTGTAGGGTAGTTGTTGACCCCTATCAGCCACGTCCATTGTGGGATAACGCTATGTCGCCAATAGCAAGACATGTCAACCTTTAAGACTATCATATCTCCGTTTTCAACAGGAACATATACCAGATTGCAGACACAATATCTAGGCCACCGAGTGGAATATATCTAGAAAGAGTAGAAACTACTGATCCCCGAATTGTGATATCCTATAGATCGTTGTCTTCTTTTTTATTACTCTCCCTTTCGATATAGAACTACTGTCACACGGATGACCCAAGGGATTTGGACTGCCTCAGGCACCCGAAACCCTTCGGGCCAAAACTCCAATATCATGTATATAATCATATGCCTGATCGGCTGAACTTGCTCTCGTATAAACCCGATCATATGAGACAGGCTATACGAGAGCGAGTAGGAACCAGGAACGAAAGCGAGGCTTTCACATATAGAGACGAAGGTCGCCGCCTGGCTCTAGAAGAAGGACTAGATGATTATTGCAATATGAACACTCTTCCAAGCCCTTGAAACCAAGCCCTTGTTACAACTACCACTTTAGTGTAATAATTTCAATCAGGAATTACCTAAAGCTATTATATGATTCCGCACTACGAGAACATCGCCCCGGTGCGGCGATCAAGCGGCACATGTGATCTGGGCTATCTCAAAAAATGCAATACATCTCCAGAAAAATTGTAGAAGGGACGACTCGCCCATGAGTACCAGGTATTTGATGCATTTTCTGACCGGCGGGGTCTCGTTCTATATGAAACTGAAGGCGGAGAGTTTTTTCTCGTCGGATTTATCAATCAACTTGCTCGAATCGTCAGTGTGGTGGCGATGGACTAACTTAGATACCTTCGATAGAAAAATCAGGACAGCATATGTACGCTAGCGAGGTTCTTAGCAGCTGCATAATCATGAGGGGGCGAACTTTGGAAGCTCCGCGATGTTAGCAGTGTCTGATTGGACATGAAAGCCTATCATTCATGGAGCAACATACCGAATTGTACATAAAAATGCCAATCCGGCATAAGTGCCCCTCTCAACAATTCAACAAAGATGTAGAAAACATGCAGTAGGCATAACCCGGCTATGCACTACAGAAACTTATTTTCTTTTCTCGGGGCAGTACAGAAATGGGGTAAAATGTGTCTTCTTTTTGGCCTAAGATATTCAGCGTCTTTTAACTGCTTTAACATGGGTGGCTTCTTTCCTCCTTGGAAAACTATTACTAGTAAAGGATGAAACTATATACGATGCATGAATCTATACCAAAAAGTGAACATGTGATAGAGAAGCCTGCGCTGCCACCCGAGGAACTACTCCAAGGACTCGGAACGACAGAGGTAGAGACGCAAGATGCTGCTCAACCTAACGGTTCTGCAGAAGAGTTTCCTCACTCGGTCTTCCCTAATTCAATGATCATATACCTCACCTTCCTTCTTGGATATCTATCCTTAGCATCATCATTAACCGCAACAATCTATTTCCCAATCATTGACCTTCTATCGGAGCACTACCATACCTCAGTTCAGGCAATCAATCTCACTATCACACTTTACGTGGTTTTGCAGGGGATAGCCCCATCATTTTTCTCCCCGCTATCGGATACCCTTGGTCGACGTCCGGTGTTTTTGCTCACATTTACCATCTACCTCCTAGCCGGCGTTGGTTTGGTGGCGAACACAGACAGCTATGTGGCTCTCATATTACTGCGCGGCCTCCAAAGTATTGGAGGAAGTGCAGTGCTGAGCTTAGCATACGCTGTCGTTGCCGACATCGTTCCCCATTCTCAGCGTGGCTCTGTCCTTGGCCCGATGCTGGCCGCGACAAACCTTGGGCCATGCATAGGACCTGTGGTGGGCGGCGGAGCGATTCTTGTAAGCGGAAATTCGAGGTGGTGTTTCGCGACACTCTTGATATTCGGCGCATCAGCACTCTTGCTCATAGGGTGGACGATGCCTGAGACTGGGAGGTCCGTAGTCGGTAATGGCGCGGTCGAAGCCCAAGGAATCTGGGCTACTTGGTGGCAGTTGATGCGATCCGGTCTCAGACGTCGGCACTTAGGGGCGCGAGACGCCTCTTCTGGCGACCTTGAAGAAGCTTCAAAGAAATCTCATATGGATAGCGGAATTGATTCTAAACCTGCTTCAAAAACAGACCCAGAGCCTATTTCAGCCGCTGATGATTCTAACGCTGGTAAGACAGGTCGCGGCAAACTCTCAGCGCCTAATCCGCTGCCATCAGTGCGTCTCATTTTTCATCGAGACACTGCTCTCATTCTCTGGTTGTGCGCAACACCTTATGCTGTGTGGTATTGCATTCAGGCCTCAATCCCACTGATATACGGCCCTGGCTACGGATTCAACGATCTGGAAGTAGGGTTGTCTTTTCTAGCAGGTGGCGGCGGTGTCATCGTCGGAGGTGTGATAGCTGGCAGGCTGATGGACTGGAGCTTCAGGAAGACTGCATTAGAGGCAGGATTTTCGCCTGACAAGAAGAAAGGAATTGATATCTCAGCCTTTCCGATCGAGAAAGCGCGTTCAACTGCGAGCATACCGATCATGTTCGTATCTATGTTTGCCGTTGGCGGCTATGGCTGGGCTGTCCACACTCGCGCTCACCCAGCCATCCCGCTGATTCTCCAATTCTATATCGGCGCAAAATGCACTATTCTACACCAGATGTACAGCGCGTTGATTGTTGACATCTTTCCATCTAGCCCAGGAACAGCAGGTGCCAGTAACAACATATGCCGTTGCATATTGTCTGCTGTCGTTGTCGCCATCCTTCAGCCTGTCGTTACCTCTATTGGCTACTCCTGGTTGTTCACTATTTTCGCTCTAATAGAGGGTCTGAGCGGTATGGCTGCAGTATGGACGCTGAGGAAACGAGGGTGGGAATGGCGAAAGAAACGGATTGGACAAGGTATTAAATG
The DNA here is from genome assembly GCA_022495115.1 of Xylaria castorea. Classification (NCBI taxonomy): domain Eukaryota; kingdom Fungi; phylum Ascomycota; class Sordariomycetes; order Xylariales; family Xylariaceae; genus Xylaria; species Xylaria castorea. The sequence goes on along the minus strand of MU382643.1, from coordinate 612,961 downwards.
CGGATAGAGCTAGAGGAGAAGTGATTACATTTTCAGCTTATCCTGACGAAGAGCACACTCCCAACACCCCTCCTTGAAGATAGCCATTAACTTAATGGCAGCGTTATATCGTTTAATAGAGGATGATACCCGAGCGAAGTGGTAATTGCTATAGTGGAGGCAATAAATCCTTGATCTGGGTTACTACTATTTACGACTCAATCGTCTGAAATCAGAAATTGATGTAGGATGCAGATAAATTGGAAAGCTCTCTAGTTGCTATCTATGGGTTTGTTTCAATCTTCGTGATCTCCCGTAGTGCAGCCGAACTGGGAACCACCGGACTGGCCAGGGTGTCGGGATGAAGCGACCCAACATCGATCCTGTTCTTAGCAAATTGCTTCTCGTTGAACCAGGCTTCGTAGCCCCCAGGGTACTTTTCTACAAGTTTTCTCATATCCTCTCGAACTCTGCGATTGGTTAATAATAATGTGAGTGAGCGTCGGCTAGGGTAACTGACATGTTCCTAAATTTAGTATTCCCGAGATATAGAGATGAAGCATGTAGATTGAATCTCCTGAAGGGTCGAATGTTAACGTAATAGTACAAATAAGCATGCATCAGCGAGATCAAGAGGTCTCACATTGAATATAATAGTACACGATCTTCAAAGTCTTCTGCGGGCTCGGAAACAGCGAAGTGATTGGTGTACTCTTTGATATATGGGCCGCTCATTTTGTGTCTTTGTGGTTGCCAAGGCCCCAAGTCATCTGTAATAGTCAGTCAGTTTATAGCTTCGAAGCCCCCCAGAACTCTGTGGGAAAGACCTACATTCATTGTGAGCCCATAGACAAGTAGCGTCGAAGATTACAGGCTGGTTCGTGTTGACATCGACGGAGCAGTTGCCATCCCATAGATCACCATGGACAAGTCGCGGTTGGATCTTTTTGGGACCTATTTCTAGAGGGCGGATGAGACGTGGGATGACTTTCTCTACGATGCCCTTTCTGAGCTGAGCCATATCCTCATCATACCCATGCGTATTTTCTTCGCTGTCAAAGGTGCGCTCCAGGCCGGACTTAAATGTCTCTTCCCAGCTATTTGTCACGGGGAAGAATTGTGGAAGCCGACCGCCAAACACTTGGTATGGGAAACCAAACGTTCCATCTGGAGAGGTCTGCCGCTGATGTAGCTCTGCGATAAGAGCAGGAAAGTTGTCCACATCAGGGATGTCGTCAGTCAGCTCATGGAAAGAGCACAGGAAGAAGTGAATATCATCCATCTTCTCGTAGGTCCCATACCCGTAGGGCCGAGCAACGATCTCAGGCATGGCGGACCACAAAGTTTTCATGGAGTGGTATTCTCCGAGAACTATATTGTGGCCAGTCTCACCCTGGTGAACCTACATAGACGCAAGTCAGTTTGAGGCCCAGTTGTTTAAGTCATGCCCAGCATTTCTTCACCTTAATGAAATAGGGCACTTCATTTCCATCTGGGCCAATCGTCTCAATCTTAGCGGTGCGTGCCCAATAAGACGAGCCAGAGGGCATAATAGACAGTACTTGAGTGCCCTCAGGCATATCTACGACATCGATGATCAGCGTACTGAAAAAGTAGCGTGTTAGGTAGTATACGTACTTTTCTTCACAGCATCATCAACATATGAGATGACCTCGCTAGGAACCGCGATCTCCTGGTTCCAGATACTAGGATCGGTGCTAGGTGCCATGATTGTTTGGTAAGCTATGTAGATAAACTTGTAGCCATTGGAAATAGAATCAGAGTCTTGCGAGAGGTCAACATTTATACTTACTTTGAGGGGCAAAACGGGATGTCCTATAGAGAGCGATCCTTCGGTACAGGGCGACAACATGGAGATGCGCCATCATCTGCAAGACAACCAACAGATTCACACTTCGCAGCACACCTAGAAATGCCACCTCTGATGGCTAGTGGGAGACGACACCCCCTCCACATGGGTTGACGAACCCCTCATCTTACCCAGTATCTAACACTAATTTGGTCATTTGGCAGAACTGCTACATACAAGTACAACTGACTTTGCGGTATTTTCTACTGTGAAACGGGTATATCGTTGTATACCTGCTGGGTTCAGAGGCATGTTAGTTCGGAGGATTGTTACGCGACAAGTAGTTACCTAAAAATTTTAATACATTTAGCGCATTCCTAGATAATATACGGATTCTTATTAGCCATTAACACAGTAATAATAATCTAATAATTATATACATAGTCACACGATATACGAATAAAACCAAAAGCATAGGTTAAGTATTTGATGGAAATATTCCTGGCTTTGAGTAGACATTGGACTACACCCTGAATACTCGATGGTTACTGTACTCGATGGTTACTCGACGGTTAGAGTGGTAGCGGGAAGACCCGTTATCGAACCGAGTGGAAGGGGTTTCGCCTCCAACTAGGAGGTGGCATCTCCAGGTAGGCTAACGCTTCGGGTGCCCAAGTGGTACGCTAGCCCATATCTAACGCATTTTCACCTCAAAGGACCAATAATTGAAACGGTGGCGCATGTGAATAAGTGCAAGGACCCCTGTCTTGCTATCACTACTTTGGCAGTCATCCACTACGGGCTCCAGGGAGATAGGCAGGCCGAGAAAGCTGTAACCTGTATAGGTGTCTGTTCCGAGTGGCTGCTAGACTAGGAGAATTCCTGTAGATTGCATTGCTTTTTGTCGCTCGGGAGCTTAGGAATAGCCGCTGTTGATCGATTCGACGGTCAGCGAGATGAGACATCTTCTCGTTTACTCATCACAGTTTCGTCTCTGCGAGCCTATCTGTCACCTATGGGCCGTTCTTTCTAGCACTCTATTATTGTGTCTATCTGATTATCTGGCTGTCTGAATGGACTGGGACCCCGTTGAACTACTCTTGCTTTGCAAGCTCGTTTCCTTACAAACCGAGTTTGGTCTAGGGCGGATAGAAGCTTAGGCTTTTCATCACAAAATGCCACATCGCCGAAGAGATGGCCGCGTCTTCCGATTCAGTGTCACGGATCTTCACAGGAACAACTTCTCTCTCAAATCGGTCGTTCTTGGGCAGGTCTTTGAATAGAAGAGACACCGGGGATAACAGTAAAAATGAACAAGAAGCGCCAAAGGGTCCGCTAGGGCTCACGACATTGTCTGCACCCGATGGCCAGATTATTGCTGACCTTTTCTTTGTACATGGTCTCAATGGCGGCTCGCGGAGTACGTGGTCCAAAGCGAGTGATGGTACATTTTGGCCACAAGACTGGCTCTCCTGCGATGATGGATTCCACGATGTTCGCATACATACGTTTGGATATTCATCAGGCCTCAACCGCGATTCAGTATTGAATATACATGATTTCGCGAGCAATCTTTTGGCTTGCATTCATCACAGTCCTGCTGTGGCATCAAACTCATCGGTGAGTGGTCTGTGAATGCCCATACAAACAAGGTGCTCATCTGTTTTAGGGCCCAATCCTATTTGTCGGTCATAGTATGGGCGGGTTGGTGATTAAGAAGGCATATGTACTTGCACGACAACTACCCGAGTACAACATTTTGGCCGATAGGATACGGGCTATTTTCTTCTTGGCAACACCTCACCAAGGTGCTGGCATTGCTCAAATGCTGAGCCGCGTCCTAGCTTTAGCGCCAGGGTCACGACCTTTTGTGAACGACATGTCACCTCAGTCAGGCATGTTGCAATCAATCAACGAAGAATTTCCTCGCTACTGCCAGGATTTGCAACTCTTCTCATTTTACGAGACTCAGCCCATGTACTATGGGGTGGGCAAGGGTCTTATCGTAGAGAAACACTGCGCAGTCATGAACTATCCGAATGAAAGACGTACTTACCTCGATGCGAACCACCGAGATGTAGCGAGGTTCTCTTCGCCAGGAGAACCGTCCTTCATTTTAGTGCGCAATGCACTGGCTACTACTATAGACAGTCAGAGAGCGTCATTGAAACCACAAGAGAAAGGGCTTGAGCATGTCGCGTTGGAAGCTCTTGGCAAGTTCCTCGGTGTTTCTGGTGCCCCTGAGGATGATCTCATAACCAACGAATCGCAGAAATTACCTGGATCAGGTCAATGGCTAGTCCAGATGGATTCTTTCCAACAGTGGCGTGATGCTCTAACCTCAAAGGTCTTTTGGCTTCGGGGTCGACCCGGGGCCGGCAAGAGTATTCTTGCCTCGCACGTTATCAGTCATCTACGTGCATTAGACCTTGATTGCTGTTACTTTTTCTTTGCCGACGGCGATAAAGGCAAAGCTACCATCAACGCCCTCTTGCGATCAATGGCATGGCAAATGGCTGTCATGCATCCCGAGATTTTCACGACAATATCAAGCGTCGCCAATTCATGGAAAGACCCTCCAATAGATAAGGTCGATCATATCCCAGTTTGGAGCCGTATTTTTGCCGCTGCTATTTCGAAAGTCCGACTGAAACAGCCTCAGTATTGGGTTATTGATGCTCTAGACGAGTGTAAGAATGGTCTGGAGCTTATGACCTTTCTTAGAAAGATCCAGGAGATGTGGCCACTTTGTATCTTGGTCACGTCGAGAACAGGTGTCGATACGTACCTCAATACTACAAATCCTTCAATGGAGGTGATTTCGGAAACTATGTCTGAAGATAATAGGTCAGACATTGCCTCCTTTTTAAGTGCGAATCTCCATCATCTTCCAGGTGCGACAACTGGTGCCCAGCAGGATATCTCTGATCGTATTCTGCGGAACTCGAGAGGTTGTTTTTTATGGGTAAACCTTGTTCTTAAAGAGCTGCGACAGGTCCATACAGCTGCCGAAATCAGTCAAGTATTGGATAGCAACCCTTCTGATATGGATACACTCTATGCCAGAATACTTGATGAGATGTCTCATGCTAAATTCGGCAAGGATTTAGCAAAAGCCATCCTTACATGGGCCACCTGCGCGTTTCGCCCATTGTCTGTTGACGAGATACACTTCGCTATTGAAAAGGATATTCGGGACTCGATTGATGACATCGGGAAATCCATCAGCACTTGCAGTAATCTAGTTTTCATCGATAAAACCAAAAAAGTTCAACTCATACACCTAACTGCAAAAGAATACCTGATGCGAAAGGATATCAGCTCAGAATTCATCATTGACAGATCAATTGCACATAAGAGACTAGCACTTGTCTGCATTCAGACTTTATCCGGAGAGCAAGGAAGCGTGAGAAAAGGTTCTAAACACCGCCGTTTAGCAAGTGAAATTACCAGCAACACTGACTCGGTACTCTATGACTACGCCTCTACTTATCTTTTCCAGCACGTTCTTCAAGCGAAATCTACCGACAATGAAATATTCATTGCGCTGGCGAAATTTCTCGGTTCGCGTGAGGTCTTGGTCTGGATTGAACGTCTGGCCAAACAGTCTGACCTACAACGGCTATATCAGGCCGGCAAGAACTGCACGAGCTTAGTTACCCGTCGAGCACATCAGACACCACCAATAGGCATACAAAAGCAACTGTCCCTAGTCGACCGATGGGGTACTGATCTGGTTAGACTTGTGAACAAGTTTGGCAAGCGACTCAATCAGTCTCCGTCCTCTATTCACTACTTGATACCTCCGTTCTGTCCGTCTGAGTCCGCACTTCGAAAGCAATTCGTCAATGCGTATCGCGGACTTCATATACAGGGCGGTGTCTCAAACAACTGGGACGATTGTCTTTGCACGATCAACTATCCTCGTCTTTCTAAACCCATGGACATCGTATCATCAGGGAGTAGAACAGCTCTGGCATTAGCAAATGGGTTAGTACCACTGCTTAACATGAGAGTACCTCAGTTCTTCACTGCGGCAGCCGTATGAGAAGTGAGAAGATGCAGGCGTTCAGCTGCTGACACTGTCTAGGACCGTTGTGATATACGACAATACGACGCTGTTGGAAACCCACACTCTAATACATCAAGAACCTGTATGGAGTATTTCATTTAGCGAAAACGGAAACCTCTTCGCTTCGGGAGGAGGAAAGACCGTTAGGGTATGGAACCTCAACTCTTCAGAACAGGTACTAGCCTTCCGTGTTCCAGCTGTGTGCATGTCCATAGCCTTCATAGAAGACGATGAGATGCTTCTAATCGCAGCCAAGAACAATTCAATAATTTACTGGGATATAGCTAACAACGTATCACGTGGCGAGCCTATTGATTGGACAAAGGATCTTCTTGAGAACGATCCCCAGCTACACGCTCGGAGACCAACATTTGCAGCATTTAGTGCAGAGCAAAATCTCATTGCTATAATATATAGAGGGGAAGATATTCTTCTGTGGACTCTCGACGGCGAGCAAATTTACGACATGTACGAAAAGGACACCGGGTCATGCCGGTACGAATCGACCAAACTAGCCGACGGCGCAACAACAGTGTGGGCTGTTGCTTTTAGTTCTACATTAGAAAGCAATCTCTTGGTGGCAGCATACTCAGATGGAGACGTTGTTATATACGATACTGATTCTGGCGAACCTCAAGGTTCCCTAGACGGCGTTAATGCACAGACCTTGGCTTGCTCGCCCGATGGGCGGACATTGGCCACTGCAGATTCGCAAGGAAACATCAGTTTATTCGACCTTAGGACTCTTAAATTTATTTATCGACTACGCTTTAGCATCGATACGGTTAGAACGAAGAAGCTAGCTTTCACGTCGGATAACCTACGCCTTCTTGACATACGAGGCAGACAGTTTAGCGTATGGGACCCGACGGTTCTCCTTAGACAGGAGTTCGAAGACGAAAATAGTGATACAATCTCTATCTCTACAATTGCACAGGATGTGGAGGCCGACACCGGGGAAGGTATTGCCATCACCGCCATGACGTGCATGAGAGACGCGCCAAGAGTAATATGTGGTAAAGAAGATGGAGTCGTAGATATTTACAACATCGCTGCCGAACCTCATTACCAAGAGCTATTTATACAGACCCGCAATTGTGCCATCACACTTCTTCAGTTCGACGAGGAAACCAATACTCTTACATGTGGTGATGCTTCAGGCAGGGTTACAAGCAGGCGGTTGATCCGAGAAGCCCAGGGGAGCTGGATTTCAGGTGAAATCTTGTTCGACAAACGGAATCAATCTTCGATCACACAAATCGTCGCCTCCATTAAGCACAATCGGCTCATTATATCTACCCCTCAGTTAGATGCGCTTTGGAGCTTAGTAGGCACCAGTACTGTTGACTATCTCGCATGTATAGAGGGCAGTGCCAAGCCACGCTGGCTTGCATCGTCTATGAGCGAGGACCTGCTGGTTCGGGTTGACAATGCTGCTGCGACATTCTATACCTGGGAGACTCTTACCCCGATTCGCTCGGTGGAGCTTTGTCTTCACGGAAACGTACCGTTGAACATCGAATCTATCATAACTTTGCAACACCCCCAGTACTTTGCCACGTTCGAAAAGCCAAATCTAGATAAACCAACATCAGCTTCTCGCGTGTACCACTTATGGGATCTTCGAGATTTTCTATCTAAAGTTGGGCCACCACCGACCCCAGAAGAGGGATTAGACAAGATAAATTCTGTGTTGGACTTCGGGCCGTTAGACACTAAAGTCGAGACTGTTATTGGAGTTGCGAACGAACGAGCGATTTTCTTAGATACGGACAACTGGGTCTGTTCAGCCGACATTATTGTCCCTTGGTCAATACCGAGTGAAGAATCAGCTGTACCCTCATCAATTACAACGAACATTGTCCGGCACTTCTTCATACCTGACGATTGGGTTAGTTTGGTGAACAAAGTCCTGGTGGATGTGCAACAGTCGGGAGAGATCGTCTTCACCAAGCGAACAGAATTGGCTGTCATCCGTCGCGGACTTGAGATTACAGATAAAGGCGTTTTTAGCAGTCGACGTCTCTCTAGCGCGCGGTCGATAGCTCGGCGGCCGGCTGATAAAAGACATATCACCGTCTGATTCAAATTCGTGTAGGCCGGATTCGCACTAGAGGAAGACCTGGCTTCAATAAATCGAATAGGAGATTCTCCTTAGTTGCCCCGTGAGAGAAGCAATAGCGAGACGGCTACTAAAGTGTAGTTCTAGTCATACTACCCTTGTCCCTCAAGCAGTTTGTGCCACAACGGCGCATGCAAAAATGCGCGATTATTTAGACATATTAGTCTAGAGTTTACTTGCTTTAAGCCGCTACATGCCTTAAATATTCCTCTAGCTACCCATACCAAAGATCATAGCTCGAGTTTTGGAAGTATATATTGCTATATAGATTATGTATGCAGGAACTAGCCCTATAAATCTTAAGACAAGAGTAAAACCAAACCTGGGGACTGAGAACCTCATCTGAGACATAATCAGTTGAGCTACGCCAATTGCTCTATAAATAAACGTTATACGAACTATCCAGATATGTTCGACGCGGGGACGGTGTACAGCCATTACCAGATACTTGTACAAAACCCGACGAAATTGCTACGACTCTGCACCTAATACGCTACTCTACCTACATACCATATTCGAAAATCATCATTTCAAGGCATCAAAATGCCTCGTCCACCGTCCAATATTGATAAGTTTCGCGATGATGTTACTGCTCTATATGAAGCTAGAGCTTGTGTTTCGAATACCCACCAGGTTATTACTGAACGAGGCTGAAAATATGCTTAACGTACATTGGAACGCAGTGTTCACTATTGGAAAAAAGGAGGCGCCCACTCAGGCTTAGTTCGTTCTGATATGGTGCTTCCTCGAATTTGATACTTATTCTTGCACCGAGGTAGGAATGATCAATTTATTCGGACAGATCTTTCCATGGCTGAAGTTCCTATCACTCTTCGTACGACCAAAAACGTCGTATGTCTCCAACACGGCATGAAACGGCGATATCGGACGGACGAAGAACGTAACCAGACTATGCAACGGGAATGGCTTGCTTGAGCAACATCTCGAAAGAAGCACTGTAGTACGAGGTCTTGGCAACGCACGAACCCGAGTTGGTATTGCCGAGTAAATCTGGGGTAACCGGGGAAGCTCCCCTGGATATTCATCCTTTCCCTTTCATACTGCCTACTAACCAGCCAAGCGCAAAGTGCCTATGGCGCACCGGAGCTTAAAATGGCCGCGGAGTATGCAGCGTCCGATGTACTACGGCAAGGGTGTCTGGTAGTAAGGATCGTCATTTACCTGAGATTCTGGCTGCGTTGCTGAGCCCGGTATCGTCCTGGATTGGTGCATTAACAGACTGTTAGCCGTCTCGGCCAAGGGCCGTTGTTACTTGGCACCCAGCACTTAGAGGGATCTTTCTTCGTCGTGTTACCTAAGAACGAAAGCCCTCAGGCGATGGTGACTATTATATAATAAGTCGCCTTAGAGGGGCAAGATGTCGGCGATTCAGCCGTTACTCGTCTTCCTCCAGTTACCACATACGATATAGCAACCATGACCCGAATCTTCAATTCTGTGGCGGTTTTGCTGGCAATCACCTCGTACGCCAGCGCCCAGTGCGGCTCCGGCTCGCCTGATGCTACCGTGACGGGTTCCGGTAGTTCTTTCAAGGCGTCTAAGGGCTCGACTTCCGTGTATTCGGGATCCGACTACCGGGCGGCGATCCAGGCGGCTGTCGACTCGATCGGGAGTGGACAGCGTGTTGCGGTCATGGCTTCGGGGTCCATCGGCGCCAACACCATCACGATCGGCAGCGGCAAGACCTTCGAGGGTTGCGGTACAATCGACACGGCTAACCGAGCTGGCCACGGCGCCATCGAGTCTCTAGGCACGACGGGCGTGAAGATACCATACCTTACAATGAGTACGCATTTACCCTTTTTATTTTATTTTTAACTATTCGATGATGTGTCTTTCTTGAGGCCAGGAAACTTGCGATGCGAATGCTCTAACATAATCCCTCGGTAGCGGGCAACCCATACTTCGGGCTGCGCTTCTATGGCACCAAAGATCTAGAGCTGGGTGCTATTACGATGAACCTCAGCGGCGGTCTCGGCATCCGCTTCGACCGCGATCAGGCGGCCAACTCGAACGTAAAAATGGGCACGATCACCGTCCACGGCGCAGGTAGCCACGCCGTTGAGACGTGGAACATCGATGGTCTCACGATCGACAAGGTAATAGCGCGCGACGTTGGCGAGTGTGGTCTTCTGCTGCAGAAGACGACCAACGCAAAAGTCGGGCTCGTCGACGGCGATAATGTTGCCGCTGGCACCGGTTATGCGACTTTCCGCATGGCCAACAACAACGGACAGCTGTCCAGCGGTGCCTACACGCCCAACGTCTTCATCGACAAGGTGGTCTCGCGCGGTGGCGGCCGTGGTGTCTTCTGCGTGTCCCAGAGTGGCGGTGCCGTCATTTCTCAGGTCGACCTCGCCAGTAACGGCAATAATGCCATCCTCCTCGAGAACTGCTATAACGTTGCGATCAATGCTGGTACCGTCAATGGCGGCGGCGAGGTCCGCGTCTCCTCGCGCGATGAGTTCCCGGTTTCGAAAGACCTCACCATTAAGCTAACCGTGAACAATAATTCGGTCCGCGAGTCTCCTTGCGGTACGAATATCAGCTGGTCTATCTCGGGCAATGCGTCAAAGAATGTTTGCTAGTGTAAGGCAAGTCTGTCTTTGCTTCTCCAGAGCTTGGAGAACTCTGTTTGTTTTTCGTATTCATAGCAATAAATACGGAGTCTCTACTTGATAGAAAAGGTAATACGGCGACTTCAACGAATCTAGCCCGTGGGCATGTGATGCACGTACCTTTTACTGGGCCGGATGTCGTAAAATGACTTCTTTGGCTTACTACCTGGGTGACGGTGCCATAAGAGCCTGAGAAAGTTTCAGCCGAGGACCTTCGCGATGGGCTAGATAGTAACTTGTCTATCTTAGAGTATAGTCCAACAGGACTACTTAGGTAACGCAACACGATATATCACGTCAGGCAGAATTACTATCCGTCTGATGTAGCATCTCTTCATGCATCTAAAGCATCCGGGAGTTGGCGCAGTAAACGGGCTTTAAACGCTTGTTTGGTGAGATCAAGACCCAGGACATATCAACACGGTCGTGAACTTGAAAGCATATCTAGCATTCTATGATCGTTCGAGTCAACCCAACCTCTGACATCCACTCAGGCTGTATCAACCTAAAGCTCGCAGATCCTTACGTCAAAGAATCATCATTTTTATGTCACAAATGCAAGATTTCAAAGTTATCGTATTCCTAGCTGGTGAATGAGAAAACGCCTATCGCAGGCTTGCCATTTAATAATTCAAAACTGCCTCTATCTTGAAGCTTTTCACGGGGAGCGAACTTCAAAATTCGCCCCATAAATGAAACTGTTATACAAATGCTTCGCAACAGCCGCATTATTTAACCCTAATGCGACCTCCAGCCTTGCCACCGCCATCTCTCGGGCACGAATATGATTTCAAAGCTGACCTTGTCGAAGACGCCCACGGCGGCGCACAGATCATGGAACCCTTCAAGACCGGTCACGGGCAAGTCTTGCTGCTGGTCTGTTTCCTCGTGGAGATTCCAGCGCCCGCTCTCCGCACCGTCGCGGGTGAGGAAGGTCTCAACTCCGATACCACCGCCGGGAGCAGGTATCAAATCCATTCCCAGACCCAGCGTCTCGCCGCGACGGAATGGATGTGTGAAGGACTTGCCACCCCATCTGTCATTGATGTACTTGTTTCCATCGTCGCCGTGAATACCTAAACTGCCGCGATGCCAGCCCGGCAGGCGGAATGGCGGGTACGGCGGGGCGGCAAAGCCGAGGGCGAGCGAGACCTCGTGGCGCGAGTCCTGGAGAATGTGGACCTCGTAGTAGATAGTCTTGCGACGGCCCGTGGCGAGGGGGCTATGAGCCGTCACGCTGTATAACGGCGGGTATGTTGCCAGACAGGTATCAGTAGCCCTAGACTGAGATTGACCACGCCAGACGCCCACGGTCTCCCGATCCAAAGTTCCCCTGTAGAATGGCGGTGCGAACATATTGATGTTGCCCGTATTCATGGCATTCAACTCGAGCGGAGCGAACTGGAGTGGTTTGGACAAGGGAAAGTCCCTGCACCATCGCTCACCGGATTCTGCCTCCTCTTCCGTCGCATTGTTGGCAGGTGATCGGTCAAAGCCGCTGAAGAAGCTCGGCGGCGGCGGGAGAAGTGACGTATCAGGAACGGCGGTCTCCCAGTCATGCTTCTTGGTTTGATTCCCTTGTGGTGGGGGGCCCGGTGGGGGCGCGAAGTCCTGTGACGGTGGTGGTCCTGGAGGAGGAGCGAAGTCAGAAGACCCTTGGCCTCCATACCCGTGGGAGGGAGGCGGGCCCGACGGCGGCGCGACGTCTTCGTAGAAAGGATTGTTCTTAGACGGTGGAGGTCCCGTGGGAGGCGCGTACTGTTGCGGAGGAGGAGGGCCAGAGGGAGGCGCATACTCGTCGGCAGGTCGATGTGAAGGCGGGGGTCCTGGAGGCGGCGTGAAGTTCTGAGGAGGCGGGCCGGACGGCGGTGCGTAGTCGGCGCCCTGGGCCTGATTGTGTAGTCGTTGTGAGGGCGGCGGTCCGGCTGGCGACGCGAAGTCGTGCGGCATACTCGCTTTAGGGGGTGGCATGCTGGCGGACTGTTGCTGCTGCTGTGGCAATTGTGCGGGCCTGGGAGGTGGATCGTCGGAGCGATCTGAGGTGGTAAAACACATGGTTATATGGCTTTATGGTTCCTGCTCTCGGTGTGGTCCTTCTTCTGACCGGTCTGTGTTCGTCACTGGCAGCTCTTCTGGTTCGCTGAAGACTAGTGGTCTATAGTGGTTGGATAACAAGATGGCGTCGATGACAAAAGCACAGGAGCGGCACAGAAGGGGGCTGTGGAAGGTAAATGACGTTGCTCTGTTAAAGTTTACGCAAATCCGAAACTAGGTACAGAGTGAGCGTGTGGCAGTGTGAAGGTGAGATTTGGAACGGGAGGCCGCCCAGAGTTGGTGTAATTGCCCAAGAACCTCAAACGGATGCATGTAGTACAGGGTAGTTACTATCCACTATTGTCTTTTTCTGCACTTTAAGTAGTTATCCGGTATTTGAACCATACAATTGAAAGCCTAGATACTCTTATTATGAAGGCTCCCAAGTAATTGACTGGTACCTTATATCAGCTGTGCAACCAACTTCATGGACTTGATAAATATGATCTGAAAAGAAGTTGTCGTCATGCGTTCGCCGAGTCTGATACAGTACAAATTGTACCTGGCTGAGTCAAGCATAATCTGCTCAGCCTAATCACGCCAGTGTATGTACCTAAGGTAGTACCTAAAGTAGTGTACACTTAATGTACCTACCCTATACGAAAGTTACATCCCCACTACACAGTGCTCAAAATTGGAATGACAAGACTACGCGCGAGATAGAATAGAACTCAATTCAGTAGTTTGCATCCTCATTTCAGTCGGCTGCGGCTACTCGGGAAAACAGGATTTTATGTAGTCAAATGAGTGTATTCTTTGTGCACTTCCGTGGTAGGTATTTTCATGTACCTACCACTTATGTGTCAGGACCCAAGTTGGCTGAATGTTCCCGAGCTCCTAACCCCTTTCGTCGCAACAACTCCATACATATGCTTATCTTGAACCTCCCATATTCTCATGACACTCGATATAAACTATCCCATACCACACAAGACTTATTCATCTGCTCACCCTAAATATCAAATAGAACTAGTTATCTACATAATAAAAGCGCCGTCTCAGTCACTCCCCACTCTATTCAAATGGAGAGTAACGAGAAGCTGACCCATATTGGCACAATGGGGCTAATGGGAACCCTCCTATGAGCTCCATTCATTTGCCTCGCTGCCCTCAGGGTAGAAGAATGCGATGATGCCTATGATGACATACGTAGCTACGAGCAGCGCTCCTTCCAGGTAATTGCTTCGACCGTCGAGGATCAGGAAGTTGATGATGAAGGCCGAAACAAACAGGGACACTGTCTCGAAGAGGGTGAAGTAGAGTGTCATGGGTTGGTCGATGATCCATCCGAGAATGACAACCAACGGAGTGACGAATAGCGCGATCTGTATTGAACTGCCAATCGCCACGCCAATCGCAAGATCCATCTTGTTCTTCATGGCGACTGTTACTGCTGTCACGTGTTCTGCCGCGTTACCAACGATGGGAAGAATGATGAGACCAATAAAGATCTCCTTGATTGAGCTGCTCGCCACCACGTCCTGAATCGAATCGACTAGGAATTCGGCACACGTGGCGACGAGGGCCGTTGTAATTAGGAGCGTGATGATGGCAGCCGGTCGTGAAATATCATCCTCATGGGCTTCAGTGGTTTCGCCAGCGTCGTTCTCTAGGGTTGAGGGCGGAATCTTGGCGGGAAACAACGCTCCAGGAGGACGGGAGGTATGTTGCTGATTGAGCCTGTCTGGAAGTGAATTTGTTCGGCGAATACCCATCTTGATGCGAGGCACTGGGCCGAGGGCAACGGGGACAGTAGCGACACCTCCTGTCTGCGATGGCTGAGTGAAGACTGGTGGAGCTAGATTCTTGGTAATTGGTCGGAATGATAGCCCACGCAAGTTGTTGAAGGGTCGCCTAGCACCGCCTGGCGTAGATTCAGCTGCGCCATCCAGAGGTCCAACAGTATCCGCAAAATCAACACGTCGGGGTTCGCCTGCCGCCATGTCTGTTAGAGCAGCTCCAGGAACTAGGCCCACAACATTCTCCTCAACAGGCTGGGGTGCCCCCTCAACCTCTAAAGGAGTTGGATTCTTGCGATGACGTCGATGCCTACGCGAATGCTTGTGGCGATGCTTGCGGCGGTCTTTTCCAGGCTTCTCTTCTTCCACGGTTTCCTCACTTACCGTCGAGTTCGTGCGAGGGAAGAAACCGAGACCGTTCGATGACTCTCCAGACTTGGATCCGTCCGCGACTGGGCTTACGTTGTTAAATGAGGAAGTTCGGGTGCGAACTCTTTCTTCATCAGTGTCGATAGAGGCAACACTGGACTTTCTGCGACGGCGGGCGCGAATGACTCGCTTGACACGCCGTGACATGGTGTTTCTTGACTGAGTTGACGAGTCTGAATCCGAATCGGACGAAGAGCTTGAATCGGAACTGGAAGTATCCAACCAAGCAGCAGCGGGACCAGGAGTCGATTCCTCATCGATGATGTGCTGTGGCGTAGATTCATACATATACGCATGTGACTTCAGCTGGAACAGAAGGTACACCCCGTATATTAGAAGTAGAATAACACTTGTACCGCGACTGATCTTGAGAGACTGTTCATCGGCCAACGCCGTATCTTTGAAGGAAGCGTGAAAAGCGGTCGGCAAAACAAGACTGATGACGCTTAAACTAAGCAAGCAAGCACTCATTTGTGTCACAGTGCTGTTGTACACCTGTTCACGAAAACGCAGACCACCCAGGAAGAACGCTCCACCCAGAATGAGTAGTAGGTTCGCGAGGATAGACCCCAAAAGGGATGCTTGCACGACCCGGATTTCGCCCTTGACCAGTGCAATGATGAAAATGATCAGTTCAACAGCGTTACCGAAGGTCACGTTTAGTAATGCTCCTATGGTGTCACCCATCTTACGAGCTACAGACTCAGTGGCATAGCTGAGTAATGCAGCAAGCGGAATGATTGCCACGGCGTTTATTCCGAAGACGGCTCCTGGATTCGCGCCAGGGATGTTGGCGACGGCGATACCGATAGGCACGAAGACCAAGCCCACGTTGATCCAACTGTGGAAGAGGACTTTCTTAGTCGTCAGGTAGAATCGGACGACAACATTAGGTTTCTTTTCTTCTGTATCCCCAGGGCTCACGACAAGCCCCGACTCTTCCGCTTTAGATGCCGACGTAGTTGACTTATCGGCAGTATCGCTATCCGATCTGATGTTCGTACTGCCATCTGCGGGTTGGCTAAGCGGGCCGTGATCGCCATTGGCGTCGATAGAGGAGTCATGTTGGCTATTTGAAGGTTGTCGCTGCTGTGACGGTTTCTGAGGTGGGTTACTCAAGGGAAGCGTAGGGTTACTACTAGAACCAGTGGACCGTTTAGTGCCTCCATACGCGTGAGTTCGTGCCCAAGAGCGTATGCGATCTATATAAGGCGGCTGATCAGAAGAGGTTTCCTTCATCGATGTATGGTGTATTGGCAACGTGGACGCCAAGGTTCTGGTGTTCCGAATTGAGAACGGAATGATAACAAGAGAAAAGAAGAAGAAGAGTAGTAGAAACAGACGTTAAACAGGCGAAGGTGTGACCAGGCCTAAATAGGTATTGGATGGAAGGGGTTGAACAAGACAAGATAAGCAGAGGTATGACGGGATCTTGTCAACCTGTCAGAACGTCCGGGGACGACCCTTGAATGGCAATGATTGGGAGCCTGTCAAGTGACAGGGATGGGATTCGAGGCTAGATAGCTCCGATTGCTATTTCCCGGAATAATGGTATTGCTGTACACGTGTACTGTGTGAATGTGTAAATTACTGTAATAGTAGGTAAAAGGCAGTAGCAAGGGGCCGCTTGGTCCCACTAAGTAAGAATTGGCGCTCGCCTCATCTTATACCGATAAGTTATCTCTTTAGAGCCCATCTCGGCGTAGTGACCACTCCGACCTCCGACATGGATCCACATCACCCCTACTAACAATTTAATGTGTAAATTTAGTGTGTAAATGTTAGTAGAGTGACTTCTAATTCTGCTCGGATATCACTATATTCTGCTTAATTAGAAGTACTGTTAAATACAACGTTTTTATTGGGTGCATAGACCCTGTCCGTCAGTGCTTAAAGTCACTACGCCGAGATGGGCTCTAAAGAGATAGTAAGAAAGATTTCGGGATGGCAAGCTTGTTTGCTTAAGCTTGCCCTTTCAGACAAGAGAACGACTAGGCTCAAAGAGTGAAAGAATCTGTATCTGGGATCTCAACAACAAAGTACTTTGTAAGAGAAACAGTGGCTTAGAGGCTGGCTAGTGTGGTATAGGGGATACAGAGACAGGCGGAGTACTGGGCGGAGGGCTAAACGATTCGTAATTTCTGTGGAGGGGTGGATTTGACTTGAGACGACGTGGAGTATGCTATACTCGTATAGTAGATCGTCTAAGCGATGATACTGTAGTGATGAGGAAACAATAACTCACGCATCCTACCACCAGCGAATAGTATGCTGCGCCAGTCTCTATGTTGTGGTTTGCCGCTGCGCTAAAGTAGCGACGAGCGGGAATCCCTCGTGGATAGCGTGCAGTTGGACGAGATACAGTAACAACCCGATGCGCCACGCAGCGTACCCTGCAGGATGATATCAGTGCTCCTCGTGATATATGGCTTTGGGGATGAGCATACCAACTCGCCAACGACAACACAGAGCAGTACACCGTCCTACAATTGTCCGCTATCGAATCGCTATGAGAAATTGTGAGATAGACCTAACGTAACTTGTGAGTATTTGATGATCAGGCAATCTTTACTTCGGTATAGAACTGACAATGAAATAGGTAATCAATCACCTAAAAATCTCTAAAACCCGGGCAGAAGACCCGGGGTATAATTGATAGTTGGGTTGTATGATATGCTTTTGCCTCACAGCGTAGTGTTACGGTACAAATAGCACAATTGCGCTCTGATATTATTCCGATTGTTGGCGAACTGATTCGCAAGAGACTTGATTCTAAAGGTAGGAATCCAGTAGTAAGGGAAAGGAAAGACGTTGTATATCAATTACTTTTTTGGGGTATCTTTCGCGGGAAAACGAGAGTGATAAGAACTTGAACAATGGAACATTGGTTCTACGGTAAGACATTCGTGAGTCTTGATCGTCATGCTGCTGCACATCGAAAACTGAAGCTTGGTTGAGTTATAGTTGCTCCGTGTATGAAAGCCAATTGGGAACTGTTTATTTTGTCTTTCCGTCATACCTGCTGTAGCTATAATATGATGCCATCATACTGCGAGTTATACAAGCTTAACAGGGAATAATACTGTGCGTTGCACACGGTTTGCAACAAACAATGGGTCGATTATTTTACTTAGTACATTCCCGCCTCACTTTTACCAAAGCCTTGGCTCTGTGCCGAGTTCCGTTCGCCTATTCAGAAGGAATGACGTAATGCAATCTGATATGATAGCAATGCGGTTGAGGGACCGTGGAGCTCATCCCTCGTCAAATTATATCATTGCCCCATTGTTGCAAGATGATAAGTTGGCAATAATTACCGAGCAAATGCTCCGGAATAGAATGCAATGAAACTTGAAGAAGAAAACAAAGTATTGCACAGCTGTTGATTACGACGAGAGGAAAGGATGGATTAAGCCGGTCATTCAGCCACTATATTAAAATGATTACTTTTCTCGCGCTCTTACCTAACTTACTAAGATGGGATGGAAAGCTATAAACCAAAGATCTTATATACAAGCCTCGAATCATCTTATCACACAAATTCTCTATAAGTCGAACATCTAGCACTCAAGCTTTTTCCAAGCAATTTCCAAGAGGTGGCAAAGTAATTCGCAAGCTTTACCCATCTCTTGGCTATTCAGCTTAACGAACATGAGACAGTAAGTTTTGTCAAATAGCACATTAAGCATATAATCTGTCTGCGTGGAGTGACATCTACATATATTTAAGGTATAACGACTATTCAGTCATGCTGGGCAGGTAAGCTTTATACTTCTGCAGTATATACATGATAGGAACTTGGAAACCGTGACAATCCCAGCATCTCATATCTCATGCATAAATCTTTAGTCCGACTACCTACCATCAAGCCTCATCATACCAGCTCACAAAACGCTCCTCGCCTCGCTTTACAAGCCTCAGAGGGACATGCTTTCCGTTGTATATCTTGAGTGTAACACGTGCTTCGCACGAAGCTATGACATCCCTGGAGCGCTGAACAGCCTTCTTGTATAGTGTCTGTTTTCCGTCTTGGTTCATGCGTGCGACCTCGTCATTGGACGCCCAGTCCTCAACGGCGTTCTCGATGCTGTACTTCTGGAAGATGAAGGCAATAGCTGCAAGCACTTCGACGATGGCGATACGTCGGCCGAGACAAGATCGTGCGCCATCGGAGAAAGGGATATACGATCCCCGCGCGGGCCGAAACATTGACGCGCTCGTGTCTGGACCTGCATACCCGCCGAAATCTTCCTCTTCGGGTGATTCAAAGCTGCGTTTCTCATCGTGCTTGAGGCTGGGCCGGAACCAGCGCTCTGGCAACCAGTCTTGGAGGTCGCTTGGGGCTCCGGTGACTTTACTGGGTCGCGAGGGCCAATAGCCGGGGTTGTGTTGGGTAGATGACACACACAGACCAAGATAAGTATTGGGAGGCAATGTGCGCTTAACACCATCTACAGCGATAGTCTGCGGTTTCAGGGTCTTCTTAGGCACCTCCAAGACAGGCGGTAACACGCGTAACGTCTCATTCATGAGGGCACCAAGCATTGACGCCTGCATGGCGCCGATTTTTTCTTCGTAATTCCACGTCGCCGGGTCTGTGTCGCGACCCAGGATTGTATCAATATCCTGTTGTAGACGTCGCTGCGCTGCCGGATTATTCGCAAGCTGTAGCATCGTGAAGTGCATAACGTTGGCTGTAGTCTCATGGCCCGCTAGGAACATGATGAACGCGTTGCCGATAATCTCTGAGTCGGCCATTTGAATACCTGCTTTCCCCCCGGCCTGTTTGTCCTGGTAAGAGGTTGCGACCAGTGACCCCATGATATCCATGCCTATGTCTCTGTCTCCCCGGCGAACATCCTTCACCTTTTCTTGCAGGAATTCTTGCATGTACAACTCGTAATTCTCTCTGGCCTCCTTCGCCTCCTTGAATACACGAAGTGGGACGTGATCTGAAACTAAATTAGTTTTGCAGGTTTGCCGTCATCAAGTCTTCAAATACGTACTCAAAACAACAGAAGGTGTCAATAAAAGTGGCAACAAATGTTTCAAGATGCCGCCAATAGACTCGCTAAAGGTCAAGGTATGTCCCTCTAGAGGCTCGAAACTCGCATACCTAGCCATTTTCGAATCCGCATCAGCTGGCAAGGGCTGACCTGGCCAAACGAGACGCAAACCAAAGCCAGCATAACTGATGATGTTTAGCGCTAACGACATTGTATCATGCTCGACGGTGTGGAAGCTGCCGTCCTTCTGGGTCTTTAGCCAATAGTCAGTCATTCCTTGCGCTTGGTCGATGGCGGCTCTGAACACCAAAGCCGAGTTCTTCTCGTTAAACGATGGAGACGTGACTTTTCTGTGCATGCGCCATTCAGCTCCCTCCGTGGTTACGATATTGCGACCAAACATGGCGATGATCTTGTAATACTCGGTCGGTTTGGGGAAGTCTTCACGTCTTGATGTTATTTCGTGAATAACCTCCGGGTTGGCCGTATGCATCATTAATGTAGTTGGCGTAGCGATGAGGATGTTTTCACCCATTTTCGCGAACGGCGCGAAATTCTTCCTGAACTGCCAATTGTGCTCACAAACTCTTGTTCATCATCCCTATTAGCCTCGTCGGAGCATCTGCCGGAGGTGAGCGAGTACACTTACTCAACCACGTCTTCCCAGTGTCTCTTGGGAGTGAAGAACTTCCATAACGGCAACCAGATGAAGCAGAAAGCTTGGCTTATGTTATTGATCGGATTTATAGCTGGACAGTGGTAAGTATTGAGTACAGTCGCCAATACATAGTCGCTACATACGAACAACATAGTATCGAAGCCCAGTAGATTTCGCAAGGGCGATATTACGACGGAGGCCGGTAACGTATTTGAATGTCAACCATGCGACAAATGCGCCGGTGACTAGAAGTATTGACGATAGCATTTTAAAGGCAGATTTCCTTTGCTGTTTACCTCGCTCGAGTCGTTGCGGGCGTCGCCGAGAATTCGATGAAGGCTTATGGGTCGCAAGCGTTGGCACCTCGGTTGCGCACTACCGTTAGATAGATTGGCAGATTGAACCTTGGGGACTGGACACGAGGATCGAGTCGGCCAGCCGGTCCTCGTTATAACTAAGTAAATGAGAGGGAAGAAAAGAAAGCAAAAAAGTTGAAAGGCCGTAGAGAAGCGAGCTCTCGTAAGGCTAGGCACATGCCATTTGTCGGTCATGATTCGGCGACTTTCCCACCTGGTGCGGGACAACATGGTCTTACCAACGTTAGTCTAGTATTTGGCATCTCTGTGCATTACGCTTCGACTGTAACCGACCAGTCTCGGATCGACTTGGTCCCGGTAGGGCCTGTTACAATCCAGGCGGGGGGTCGTTTCCTCATTTGCTGTTTCGAGGAATCAACGGCCTCTGATAGGTTGATACGGTGAACTGGCGCCTTCAAGCGCCTTTATGGCTGCTATTGAATTCTAGTAGCGGAATAATAGTTGATGTGTGTAAGCGAACATGTGGCTACCACATGGTCAACCATCCTCGCTTAGACTTTCCTACGAACGATTCACGAAGGTGACAATCATTGATACCAGGCAAGTGTTGGCGGGCTTAGGTCCTCCAGCGATATCAAACTTAGATGAAATTTCTTTTGCCCGTCTGGCGCTTGGTGGAATACCTAGCGTTAATCTACTGCCGTATTGTGAGTATTGACAAATACAGAAGGTGGTTATTTAGGTAGAAAAACAGTTTTCGTACTCTATCATGCGATGTGCCATGTTACAACATACTCCTTGGCTCTCCAATAAAATCGGCGTTATTTAACACCTGTACCAGTCTATCTATCTTTGAACGCCAACGCGGAATAACTTTCGAAAGAGCACAATTAGCCATAATCTATTACTGTTGATATAAAGGCACTTTAGCTGTGCCTTTAAGTAAGGCTCCTATCAGGTCAGCGCTGAACCCCATATTCAAAGTTGTTAGTGAGTGCTCAGGCAACTTAATATTCTGCCACAGGGCATCATCGCTAAGTAGCGACCCGGGTACTGTAGTACTGTACCTGCTTTTTTCTGTGCATGCAAACGCCAACACACGCCAGGAACAACCCTGTTCCAGATGGTTACCAATCAGTGGGCCGCAACTGTGGTCAAGTAACAACGATAAGGTAGGTAGGTTAGGGTAGGTAGCTATCACATCTACGATATAGTCCGGCCAGTGTAATTAGGGAGAATAAGCTGGCAGCAGGCGGACCGCACAGCATTAATTCACAGCGTGACCAATTCTGAGGCAATCCAAGTGGCCAAATACATACAAATACGCACACATAGATAGGTACCTAGGTATATACATGTACCCATATCAGAACCTACAGATACTTGAATCCCTTCAAGAGTTTACGAGATAAGCATGCGCACGTGGGTTTACGGGCATTGTCAGGGTTATTTTAGTATATGAGACAAGTTGTACGGCTTTGCGAGTTCCGCGCCTCAGATTGCCAATGAGCTGAGAAGTTTGACTTGCGGCAGTACGAGCTACCTATCCGTCATGCTCGTGGGCCGACGCCTCGTGGCTTCTCACCTGCATGGAACCTAGGTAAAGCTGATCACTGGGAACCAGACGATATCATTTTGCTGGCCGTTGGTAAGTGGTCGCGTTAAGAGAATCTATGCCTTAACCCAGCTACCACCTCTCCGTCATATTCAAAGCCGCAAAAGATATTTAGGTACTCCGCCAATCTTCCTCGTGCCGATACTTGAAGATATATATGCTTCGATGACTCAATGAATGCAATGCAATAGTGATAGTGCAACAGAACCCTGAGGAGACAAACCCTGTATACACTGCAGGCTCATGTTCATGTTTGCCTCATCTATATCGCAGAATATGTTTTCGGAATCGCTTACCCACCCACCCCTTGTATCCTTCTCTTCAAAAAGCAACCTCGGACGCCTATTATGCATTTTCTGCGCCGGGAGACATATCTTAATCGCTTCGCGCGCCTTCGTCGCCTTATACTGTAATGAAGGCCCTCAGAGCGCGCACCGCATTTCCATCATGCGCCTTAAGTAACTCGGTGGCTTTCGCTTTCGTTAACTCGAGCTCGTCGACCTGTGGAAAAGGCATACAAACGTCAGCTACTGCTTCTCGTTACAACATGCCACGCCATCTCGTTCTAACTCATCCCACAAAAACGAGACAAATTGAGGGAAAGATGGAATCTTACAAGTAGTGTGACATCTGCCGCATCAACCTTGACCTTCTTGACCTCCTTCTTCTCGGCAGACGCGGGGGCAGTAGTGCCCAGCTTGCTGACAGCAGCGGCATCTACCTCAGCAGCCTCGCCGCTATCGCCATTGGCATCCATACTGGCAAGCGCCGCGGCGGCCTTGCGGTCCTCTGCCGACTTGGCCTTAGTTACCTCCTCCTCGACATCGCCGCCCGTGGCGCCTTCGCTGACGTTGCTGGGTTGCGGCTCGGCCATCGCGTCTGATTATGGTTCGGGAGTCGGGAATATGGAGTAGAGGTGTTATCGACGGGTGTAAATAAAAGGGAGCTTCAGAGGAGGGTGAGATACCTAGAGCGGTGCTGGTAGTGCTTTCCTCTTCTGGTGGTAAGGTTGAGTCGATGCTATGGTGAAGCTAAGTGCTCGGTGCTTCCGTAAAAGACACGATAGGAAGAAAGCTTGAAGCTAGTAGTGGGCTGAGCGTGGGGCCAAGCGGGGAAGGTATACTGTACCTAGGTACAACTAGTTACCTCTTATAGCGCGTAATAGCACTGGACACGAATAGGCACCGTTGTACCAATACTCCCAAACCCGTTGAAACAGCGGACATTGTCGTCACAAGCTGTCCGAATACGGAAATTCTGGCGTGGTGGTTACCGTTGTAAAAAGTGGCTTCACTTTTCATTGAACTGAGTCACCTCTCAAGTAAAAGAAATTCTTTTGACTCATGCATATAGTTTACAGACAGGGTTTAAAATTTGGCCACAATTCGACTGCGACAAAGCCTGTTTCACAATTGTTGAGGCATTGGCGATTTCCAGATTCGAATACCTAGGTAGTCTTATAGGCCAAGGCAAGGAGGGGCAGGACAGGACAATTCATTAATACGGCCAAACATGGCGCCCTCAACAGAGCACACAAACGGCCAAAAACCTAACGCGGACTGGACGCCCTCGTCCTGGCGCACAAAGCCGATCAAGCAATGTCCCGAATACCCGGACATCTCGGCGCTCCACAAGGCGACGGGAGAGCTCAGCCGTCTCCCACCCATCGTGCACCCGCATGAGATCGAGAAGCTGAAGCAGTCGCTGCGAGACGTCGCCCGCGGGGAGGCCTTCCTGCTGCAGGGCGGCGATTGCGCCGAGTTGTTTGACTACTGCCGCCAGGATGCCATCGAGTCCAAGATCAAGCTCCTGCTGCAGATGAGTCTGGTGCTGATCTGGGGCGCCGACAAGCGCATCGTGCGCATCGGCCGCATGGCCGGCCAGTACGCCAAGCCGCGCTCTAGTCCGACCGAGATCGTCGACGGGAAAGAGGTGCCTTCGTTCCGTGGCGACATCTTGAACGGCTATCATCTGGAGGACCGGGAGTTGGATCCGCAGAGATTGGTCAAGTGAGTTTGCCCCTCCCCCTCATCATCTCATACCCTTCTTATACCAAAACGACCAAAAACGCTTTACAAGTGTGTATACAGATGTCACGTAAACTAACAAGGCGCAGGGCATACAACCACTCTGCGGCAACACTCAACTACGTACGAGCGGCCATCTCAGCAGGTATAGCGGACCTGCACCGGCCATTGAACTGGAGTCTGGGACACGTTAAGGACCCAGAGCTGAAAGCCAAATATACGGCGGCGGTTCAGTTCCTACAGGACATGCTGCGCTTCATGCACACGATCGGGGCAGACAAGAGTCCCAAGCTCGATACCATCGACCTATTCACTAGCCACGAGGGCTTACTCCTCGAATACGAAGAGAACCTGACACGGCTAATGGACGTGCCTCCCACGCCAGACCTAAACAACCCGAAGCAGCAGCAACCTACCGAGGGCGACGAACCGCGGAAGCAGTACTACAACACATCGGCGCACTTCCTCTGGATAGGGGACCGCACGCGGCAGATCGACGGCGCGCACGTCGAGTTCTTCCGGGGCATAGCGAACCCGATCGGAATCAAGGTGGGCCCGACGACGCCGACGTCAGATCTGCTGGAGCTCCTGCGGACGCTCAACCCGGATCTCGAGGTGGGCAAGATCACGCTCATCACACGGTACGGCGCGTCCAGGGTGCGGGACCTGCTGCCGTCGCACATCCGCGCCGTCGAGGGGAGCGAGTACAAGGGCGCCGTCATCTGGCAGTGCGACCCGATGCACGGGAACACGCGGTCGACCGGCACGGGCATCAAGACGCGGCGCTTCGACGACGTCTTCTCGGAGCTGCGGGAGACGCTGCGCATCCATAAGGAGGAGGGCAGCTACCTGGGAGGCGTGCACCTCGAGCTCACGGGCGACGCCGTCACCGAGTGCCTGGGCGGCAGCGAGGGGCTGGACGAGGACGACCTGTCGACGAACTACACGAGCTTCTGCGACCCGCGCCTCAACGAGCGGCAGGCTCTCGAGCTGGCGTTCCTCATCGCTGACAGTTATCGGAAGGAGAGGGCCCTGTAGTCTAGTCTGTGTGGTGTTCGACCAGAGCTGGGAAAGAAATAGGGGTGCAATCTAGATATATCTCCGCAGTTATGCTGTATGGATATGACGGACTAGGGTTCACGAAACGATTGACTCTAGATTAAAAAAAGAACGAGGCATAGATATGCTACGGGTAGGTAACATCTTTCAACGAAAGGAGACATGAGAAAAGGGTAGCTTTTCAAAGGATTGCAAAGTGAATCTGGGTGGACTAGGTATCATGACGTGGACATCTTAATCTAAGTACGTGCGAAAAATAAAAAGGGGTCGGCCAGTTTGTCCAGACTCTGGATCTTTCAAAACTTATTGATTTTAACTGTGCGCGTAATTAATTTGTTGCAGTCGCTTCGGCCAGAGCATGGCTATTCAAAGGAGCATAACAAGGCACACAAGCTCATAGTATAGTCAAGCATACAAATCAGCCCAAACGTACATGTTCGACAAAGATAACCTATCGAAAACTATAGTAAGCTTCGCAAGAGTTGACCATCGCGTGAAGTCGGGGGTTTTATGGTATATTACTATCCACACTCATAACACAACCCCTCCTGCCACTATCGTTGGCCGAATCTATTAACAATACATGCTCGCTAATGCTCGCCTGTCAATTATCAGCATGTTGTCTTTCTTGCAAAAAACAACAACTGGTTTGTAATAAGCGTGTCCGCCCATCATTTGTTGAATACGTCTTTCCATATTCAGGAACCCATTGGACTAGTCGCAACAGCCTTTTGGAACGTGTTCAAATTGGGGAACAAATTTGTTGGAATGATTTGGAGATGCTATGAGATGACAAACTAGGAAAGTGTAAAAAAGAGACCACGGGGATGATCTAAGCCGCCAGTCAAACTCCAAACCGGATGCCCATCGTGGAAATCGAGGAATATAACTCTGAGTCGTTCGCTATGGTCGTGTCACGTCACCCATAGACCGAAGGCCAGACAGTACGTGTAAGAAAGCCGGCTCCCCGTCTGCGTATGTAACACGACCTCTCGGCACTGTGAGCTGGCGTTTACTGGTTTATGAATGCTGACACAGTAGCATAGGATCAAGGTACAGCCAACTAGGTGCCAGTTGCGGAATATGTGCAACTAATCCAGCACGTTTCCGAGTTGACCAGAGCAACCCGGATGTAGTGATCTAGTGGGAGGAGTCGTTTGGTTCGCCTGCCTAGACCTCGCCACCCCGTGCTCGCCCCCTACGCCTAAAGAAGTCCATAACTCTCTTGGCCGCACCACTACTTCCAGCGTGATCACGTGGTCTCCCGTACTCCTCTTCGTCGTACGCGTCTACGAACCGCTTGTTCTTTTGAAGCACGTGCCCACCTTGCCGACTACCCGGCCGACGACTGTCGTACTGGTCTGAGTCGTAGCCAGGTTGATAGGGAGCTGAGTTAGGTGACCTTCTATGTGAACGATCGACAGAAGACTCTGATTCAGAGTTCAACATCGCTCCTTGCTGCAAATATGATGGAATAGCAGAAGCTTGTGATTCTGAGGGGTGACGACGATGAGTGGGGTTCGGGCCATGATTGGTATGAGACGGTGGTCCTAATTGTGATTCTGGGGACTGTTCGTACATGCCGTCCGTATTCCGTTGTCCAGAATCCCCACGGTTCTGAGGTTGATTGATATATCGACCGTAATTGTCTACCTCTGGGGGATCCTGAATCGGCAAATCGGGCTGCGATACGTCAGGTGGTGGTGAGGAATCTTTACTTAAGCCCATAGCCTTCATCAGAGAGAAACGCCTAGCGTTAGGCGGCCTCTCGGCTGGTGTCTGGGATCCCACCATGCTATCGCTACGCTTCTTTCCAAGACCCAAAGAAAACGATCTCCGGGAGGCACGAGATTCCATTGACGTTCTAGACTCACCCGGCATGGTATTGGACATACTGACAGGCGGGTACTTCTTGGACGGTTTCTCTCCCTGGTCTGCTCGTTTCTTGCGAGCGCCGAAAATCGATCCACTACGGCCGAAAAGTTTGCCCCCAATCTCGCCAATAGTATTCGACCTTCTGTGGCCCTTGGCCTCGCCTGAGGGCGGTGTTTGGTTATTGAACCCCGAGACTTCAGCGAATTTAGGAGGCATGCTAATACTAGGCCGCCCAAATCCTAGATCAGGAGTCTCTTGTGGGATCGGGTTCGATATAACGTAATTCTTCGAACCTTTCGGTTGTTGTATGCTTCCTTGCGCGTTAGTACCGGCAACGGCAGGGGGTAAAGGTATGCCGTACGACGCTCGTGATGATGGAACTAGTCCTCTAGAACCAGAAGATTGCATCGATCCACCGGTAGCAGGTCGTGATACAGATGGTCCAGTGGCGGTAGTCATATAAGGATGATCAGATGTGGACCGGACCTGGCTCACTCTTGGGGGAGGAATATCCCGTCGGTGCGTACTGGGCGGTTTTCTCGCGTCTCTAGGTGGTCCGGTGT
The DNA here is from genome assembly GCA_022495115.1 of Xylaria castorea. NCBI lineage: Eukaryota > Fungi > Ascomycota > Sordariomycetes > Xylariales > Xylariaceae > Xylaria > Xylaria castorea. The sequence goes on along the minus strand of MU382643.1, from coordinate 584,957 downwards.
ATGGTTCTTTAGCAACCGGAGGATCTTTGGGCAACGGCTTGTCGTGGGATGAAGTATGAACTTCAACAGGGCCTTGGTTAGAAGATTTAGCCTTAGTCTTTCCACGCTGAGGCGTATTGGCCTCGGACTGTTCCGCGCCCCGTTGGGTCTGCGTTGTAGGAGCGACATATTCCACTTGTACGGTCCGCCGTTTATTATCTCTCTGCTGTTTCCCATGCGTTGCTTCATCAGCGTCAACCTTGCCCTGTTTTCGTGCTAAATCGCCTACCGCCGCTGCAGTGGTGGCCTTTGCCTTGGTCGGTTCCCTAACAGAAGCGCTTCTCGCCAAACCCCCAGTTTCAGCCTCGTCGGAAGGCACTGTAGTGTTTTGTATCTCGCTAGATGTTGTTGTGGTACTAGTAATAAGCTCTACTACATGCGCATATTCACTGAGCCAACTATGTCGAGCTACTTCAAACAAATCTGCTCGTTTTCGTGGACTTGGAACTAGGATCCGCCGGAGAAGATCTCGAGCATGTGGAGTGACATACTCAGGAAACGTGAGAGGAGTGTTAACAATATACTTATACAACAAGTTGATGTTATCGCCTTCCGGGTTGTCAGGGTCGTCATCAAAGGGCAAATATCCTGCCAGCATAGCGTACTAAGAAATAATGTGAGTTTTTATACCGTCATATGCCAAGGGTTCACATACCAGAATAACACCACAACTCCATACATCGACTTTACGACCAGTGTACAGTGAATCACTGACAACCAACTCCGGTGCGGCATAGCATGGACTTCCGCAGCTTGTCTGCATCAAATCACCTCTACGCAGGCCGTGTTCGTTAGTCTTATCAAGACCTGTTCGTTTGACAAAGTCGCGGTCGGACAAGTTCAACTCTTCTTCTTCTGTCAACTCATCGGATGCATCGAATGTGTTGGCAAACCCGAAGTCGGTAATAATTATATTCCGGTTCCGATCGAGAAGCAAGTTCTCCAGCTTAAGATCTCGATGGACGATGCCCTTTTTGTGCAAGTAGCCCACACCCGATATCAGCTGGGCGAAAAGCCTCCTGGCCGCATGATCTTTAAGGTATCGATGATTCAAGATATAGTCGAAAAGTTCACCCCCAGACGCGTATTCGAGGACAATGCCGATATGACGTTCCGTTTCGGACATTTCGTGTAATCTAACTATATTCGGATGGGAGAGCTTCTGTAATATGTGGACTTCGCGATAGATCTTGGCCAGGCGGGATGGGTTGGTGCCCACACTGTCACGACGAATGAGCTTGATGGCAACCTGCAGCATAAATTAGTTGTCCGTTGGTATAAGTAGTTTGTCTTGTCGAACGTCCTACCTGAACACCACCGTCTTGCTTCCAACCTAATTTGACTTTCCCGAACTCGCCTTCGCCAATAGTATTGCCTAGATAGTAGTCACCAAACCGAGATGACTTCTCTCGTTTAGAATGATCATGCCGGCTACGCCCACTACGTCGGCTCTCATCTTGAGCTTCATGCATGTGGACTACTGGAGGCAGTGCAACAGCATCAGCATCATCGTGTTCACGTTGACGCGTCGGTGTGGAATGCGGCTGTGCCTCTGTTTGACGTTCTCTTTCTCTTTCCAAGTCAACTTCGGGCTGTGAGACTATGACGCGATTGAGCACTTCACTGGCCTCGCGAGACGGTTGCTTCGATGATGCTGAGGTTCCATGTTGATCTCGAGAGCGGACGGGCATTGTTGTTGATACAATTTGACGATTATCTCTCGGGCCGTCCGATGCATGTAACGTCTCCTGTGGCACACGCTGAGATCCGGCATTTTTCGTGCGCGAGCTTGACTCGTTGTACGCAGGCAGGCCAGTATCCGAATAGCCATTGGCACCCACTCCACCATTCTCTCCGGGCGTTCGTCTGGGGGAACCAGCTGCGCGATCGTCGGGACGTGCAGCCCTGCGCGTCCCCGACCCTGAATTGCTATGCTGTGTTGACGAGGTTCGAGGCGGAGCTACTGGGGGATCGTGCCGCCGGCGGCTCGAAGTAGATTTTTCATATTCCACGGTGGTGGCTACCACCGGGGCCGGCGATTCCAATGTAGTGCGCGAGGCCATAGTTAATTGTGGCTGCTCTGGGTAGATAATAGGGCTCGTAACGTTGGCACTACTTCCACTAGGTCTCCCCGAAGGGCGTTTTGACGAGGCACCAGGTGATGAGGGTGGATGGTCTCTATTTGCATAGCGTCCTTCGCGGGCCGGAGACTGGGCTGGGGTATATTGACGGTTGGACGGGGAGGCTGACGGCGAATGAGCGTTCAACGCAGAAAGCGAAGTCGGCTGGTGAGGCGCAGACTGCAGTGCAGCAGAAGACATTTTCTACGCCCAACGCGTAGAACAATCAACAAAACCTGGGGCTGACAAGACACACTGGATCCAGAGTCCGGGCTAGCTGTGCTATAACGAACACCACTGTTGCGATATCGTTGAAACAAATTGTCAGGTTGGCCAGGAATAATCGGCTGATATGCGATGCAATCGATGATGCACGTGTGCAATGGCAAATGATGAGGCAGGGCAAGGCAGGGAATAGTCGGGCTGGTGGTCAGTGAGATTGCATACAAAGCTGAACGCGCGCCAGATTGTTACAAGGAATCTTAAGAGCGATCTGACCGCCTACTTGTCCAATAGGTTGACTTTCTCTTCGTTGTGTATTGCCACAGACGTTGGTAATTGCTCTGCCTGCTCTCGTCTCGTTTAACAAGGGATAACGCAAGAATATTCGTTCGCAGGCAACGTACGAGGTGCGACTTCAGTCGAGTTGAGATCCTAGGTTGCCGCGTTCTGTCGCGTTCGCTCGAGGCGGCCTGGCCTTGAATGGGCTTGATTTCGATTACTCTGATAGGCGCGGTGTCAATAGGCCGAGTGGGCTACCTGGTGATAATTGCGAAGAAAAAAAAATATATGCAGGATTATGTAGGATAATGCTGGTTAGACAAAGTGATCCCCCACGTTCTGCTGTTTAGGACGATACTGCTTCCAATTTAATTGTACGGTCGCGTTGGAGGGGGGCAGGGTCATTCGGTCGGTCGTTGGTGTATCTGGATTATCCGCCGTACCGTACAGTTGGTGGGATCCCCGACAGGGCCGCGCTGGTGGTGTATCTGTTGATTCTCAACGCTCGTTGGTCGTGGATAGTGTAGATAGGGGGACAATGCATGTAGATAGGCAAATGTAGAGTGAGAAAAACATGCACATGCAACTATAACAATAGCAACAGCAGTGACGCCACTACACGGTAAGGTGCGACAACAATCAACCACTCGGGCTCTCTCTCTTTCCCTGGCCGGACCAGAGAGGAATCGCACTGGCGCACCGGAGAGGAAGGAAGGAAAAGAGCAGAAAGAGATATCTGCAGAGGATGACAGGGCGTTGCTTGGTACAGTACCTATGGGACAGTATGTACGTGTTCAGCGCGTACCGATTTGCTAGCGTGGTACAGAACTGGGTTGGGTCGGCTAACTTGTTGCTACAGTACAGTATTTACTCCCTGGCGTCCCAGCCCATGATAATCAATTGATAGAAGATCGCCTACTTAAAGTAGCCTAGATCGATGTATAGATCATCCGAGGTACTACGCTACAGTACTTGTCCGCACCATCTATCACAGCTAGATGAGGCACATTAGCGATTAGCACGCTAAAGACGCCATAAACAATATGCCTGTTTAGTCATAGCACTGGCATGTTTCATCCAATGTACAATATGGGTTAGTGCGAGAACAAATTACTACGTATCAGGTTGCCAAAAGAACAGTGGCACCAGACCATCAAGTCGCGCACAATACTTTATGTTGCTACAGTACGGACAGTGCTCAACTTACTAGGTAGATTATCAGGTAGCGTTCAATCGTAATATGTTGTATGATATTTGTAGAAAGCGCTCTTTTTGGATTAACATATGCCTGCTTAGCCTTTCAACAATTATCTGAACCAATATGCCATGTCATGCTGTATTGCAGTGGACTTGAGGTATCAAGAAATTTGTTTGTTTTCTCCCATTAAATCCTCATTTCCCTAGGGGAGAGGTGCGTCCATTGTGGGAAATTGCAAAGCAAGCAGGACCCCTCGTTTCCAAGTTCTCTTGGGTGCCAGAGCTCCACTAGCTGGAATTGGATAAATGCTGCCAGCATGAGCAGCATGAGCCGTGCTAGAGATCTTTATATTTCTTTATGCACTAATTTGGCTACCCAATCTAACCCTCTTCAGGTTCGAGACTGCAATAAGTGGGCCATACGTCCAATTAGAATCTCCCGATACAGTATTTAAATGCAGGTACGTGATCATTTCCACTCACCTAGCTGCAGCATGCATAGAGGTAAGCATACAGCTCAGGGACCTAACTACAGCACATACCCATCCAAAACAAAAAGCTGTACAGTAGTAGTAATGGCTAAATTCCATCTGGTGACAGCAAAGTTGGCATTGGAAAGGCTCTCTGGTTTTTCGTCTTTGATTCTGAATACCTATAACTCTGAATCCGATCATGTCGATCGAACGAACGATTATTTATAGCAACTCGGCAACAGTGAACCAAGGGGTACTGTGTCCAAAGTCATAGGATATGGTAGGATTTACACTATATCACGTCCTTGCTCTCATACTCACTATCTCCCTTGGTCAGCTTAAAAACAGCACAGACACATGTTTATGACAACGGGACGAGTACTACTCGGCGTCATCAATTGCGCGTTTTATTAGGTACTCATTTCCTTAACAAAAATTGCTTAACCTATGGTTACCTACCCAAGTGCTAATTGACCAACATAAAACCCATGAACACGTTCTGAATTAAGTACCACCTAAAAGTGTTATACCCAACATATAGGAATTTCCAACGAGCACTGTACCCTAGAATTCATTTGAGCCACATCACTACCACATTATACAGGATTATGTATGCAGCATCCACAAAGATAGCACATATCTTGCATTATCGCTACCAGTTACTATGTAGTATCATAGTATGCTGCATGAAGCATCAATGTTACCAGTGCTAGTGTATTAATGCATGACCGTTAGGTGATTTTCGAACGGCTGGCCTGGAACTCTGGAAGAGGCCACTAATAAAAGGCAACTACCGGAATCTAAGAATTACAGGGATCCAGGGTCTAAAGTTCCAAGTCTCTCCAGCCTACAAAGAGACTCGGCCACCTAACGCAGAGCATCCCTATATTAGTCTAGGTAGGTAACGTAAATGATAGCAAAGCCGTCGTGTACCGTCCTTTTAACGCTATGCTGTTCAAAATGCTGTAACACCTTGTCTTTGAGTCAGTTCGTTGTAAGCTTCCAAGAAGTTGGTTGCTACGATGTATGTAAGCTTGAATGCTGCCGTCGTTGTTCTTTGTTGACTCTTCCGATCGGTCACTCTTGTTCAGGACACGGATCATGCAAGGCTGACGCCTTGGCTCGTTGTTTCTTATTCGTATTGTGATAACCAACCATCGCCTGTCAACAAGATCGAGAACACAATAGTCTTACTCGGGCCCAGTATATGACGCCACATGTATGACCTACTCTGTGTCTCCCTCCGGTTTCAATGGCTGAGACGATTCGAAAGTGATACCAGTTGACCATTCTCAAACGGGTCATATCGGAATATAGGTAAGGGAACTTCTTCGGCCAAGCCATGACCAATGACGCGCTATTCAACGCTGCTAGGTAGCTGTGATCGAGGATCTCAATCCCTATGAAAGTTAGGCTCATGCCCTCCTCACATTCAGTATTTTCTTACCATGATTTATTGCTATCTGCGCTTGCTTTCCCGCTTCCTATATTCTCACGGCGGGTACCATGTAAGACAGACCTCATTCGACTGAGACACGCGTGTCGGAGATTTCAATATGTTTCCTTGACATGGTCCCTAGTCCCACGGGTACGTGCATTTACATGTGGGCTGACCAGGCACCCAGGGAGTAGTATAGTGAGCGCCTGGGCTGAGCCGATGTGCCAAACAGATCTACTTACTTCTACTTGGATAAGCCTGCAACACACAAAAATGCAGGCACCCACAGAATACGCCACCAACACCGATGAACTTTACAAGTAGTCCAGCATAGTTGAATTGAATTCAGAATATCCCAGCTAAGCACCACCGATGTCCGTTGTTACATCTTCTTTTATGTTAGTAGGTAGGCTGAGCTCTCAGCCTCATAAACAAGAAATAGGTATGAACCACCACTCAAGCCCAAGGCCCAGTGGCCGTCACATCTTCAACGGCTGTTTATGTATATGTACCCTCGAACAGTCAAAGGCGAGAACATTGAGCGATAAAACGAGGAATGAGACATGAAGCGTCAAGTTTATCCGGCCAACAAACGCGAATGACCACCATGAAAGTATTATGAATACGAGGGCGTGTTTAATGCATATCGCATGAGAGGAAAAGCCAATCTGTGGCTTCCTATTAATAGAATGTGTCAGCTTTTTACTATCTAATGTCTATCTCAAACTTCGAGTTATATCCCTCCGGACCAGAAGTAACGACTGCCCCTAATATGTTATAGTATGGTTGGTCATATCAGGAGATAATTGGGTAGAGATTGTCACCCACAAGATTACAGACGGATTTCCTGTCACGAGAGACATGTGTAAAACACAGTGAAGCGATTTTCTTGCTCGGCAATGCCGGTACTCAAAGTTTCAACTGTATTAACACAGACAGAAGGCTCATGTCCTGCGACACCATATATTATACTCGTTGTGTTCGCGGCCTGCTTGGACAGTATATATGATGCTCCTTCCGCATCCTGCCTTTATCTTTTATCACATTTCCATAGGCAGTTCTTTAACTTCAATAAGCGGTAGCGCATTGTGGGTTTAAGATTCTTAGACATATCGATATTTTCCGCGGAAACGGGTAAGACTTCGGTTAGGGTACCACAATCGCCTGGATATTGTCACAATAAGAAACAACCGTGCAATTCTTCATTTAGCTACAATCGTTTAGGCGGATAAGCCTTCCGATCGCGGATGATCTCTATTAACGCGGGAATAGTACCGTAAGTAAGCCGAACAAGCAGAACCTGCTCGTTCTTATCAAGTCTTATCCACTAAGTGAACTGGGTACTTATCCAGACTTTCATACCATTGAATCGCGCTACCAATCTATTGAAACTGCCATTAGTCTTGACGCGATGAATCTACGCTGTCAGAGGGGATTAGGGCACAGAAAGATCCAGGAAAGGCTTACTAAGAATGCCAAAGAGCCAATAAATGTTGACAAGTCAGAGGCATACGCGGCAGCGTCGCTGCCGTTAGCAAAGCCAAGCGCACCGCACGCTGTAAAGCCAAGTGCTCCTATTAAATTCCAGAACCCTATATGCCAACCCAAAACGTTAAAAGCGGGAGTATACCATGTCTTCTGCGTCTCTAGCATGAATAACAAGCCAGAAACAATAAAGCCAACACCACCCACCACCTCAACAGTGTAAGCATTACGTATACGGCATTTATGGCTCAACACATACCTGAGGTAACCAGTACACACCGTTAGATACGGAGGTGGAGAGATGGCCGTTGATGGAAGGTAAAGCCGTGAACCCAGAAATCCAGAACACCGAGGCCCCGATGAACTGAGCAAGTGATGCCAGGAATCCGATTTCTCGAAAGTAGTGCGTCTTTAATTCATACCATGTCGGCCACCACTCCCAAGTTCTGTCTTCTTTGCCGGCTTCAGGCTCTCTTGTCGAAAGAAGGCCGTGTCGAACTGAATGGTGATGCGCGCATCCCTTAGGATCCGGGCTAAGCAAGTGGTATTGATCTTCGATCGCTTCCTCAAGTGCCCAGCCAAAGCAATCTGTCCGCTTCTCATTAACAGCTTCGAGCATTAGAAGCACGGATCCGAACTCGAAAATCGTGGCACCGATGAACGCCGTGATACCAGTTCCGGCACTGGCCTCGCCGTCAAACTCAGTGGAGGGCCATTGAACTGGAAGCCAGGCAAAGAAGCCATTGATGACCCAAATAACGGAACCTGCATGTCTCATGTAAGTTTCTCCGCAATGTTCATGAGCCGGAGGCACTGGTAGAAAGAGGGATCATTCCCAGGGTTAGTTAAGGGAGCGGCTCACCAAGGGTGAATATGATAGCAACATCATAGCTGACATCGAACACTGGAAACATCGACACCATCCTCCAGAGCCCTGGCAAGGCCGCCCTGAACGTGTCAGTGGCGTGTGGGTGTGAAACTCCATGATTGGCTGCGCTCTGCGGTGAGATTTCTACAGCATGGCGGCCCTTGCGATTGTCCCGGGACCGATATCGACGCCAAATCCAGGTGGTGGGTAATGTCGCGGTTTCTGCTGGTTCAGCCTCCGGGGCTGGCGCCTGTCGGGATGTCGAATGAAGGAATGGGACAGGACGGATCTGACGCTCCTCCTCGCGCGGAAGTCCTTTCGTTCCTGATGCCATTTGTTGGTGGACCGCAATATCACTGAACGTACAGTAGGTATTACGTTAGCCACCACCTGTCCAAGTATTTAACTTAGTCTGGTAGTTTGATGCGATAACATTACTAAATTCAATTTGGAGCCTACTGATGTGTTGTGACTATGACTGGGGAACATGCCTAAATTTCACTTGGCCCAAATTTAATTCTCTTTCAGCACTTGGGGCTCAACATGGCCTAATCACGAGTCTTAGATACTTACTTGGCTCTGCAACTCTCAGCTCACTCACATGGTTGCTGCATGACGTCGGAAATGAGGCTTACGGGTGGAAGCCGAGGGGAACCTGAATTCATGGGCTAGCTTGAAGAGACTTCATGGTTCCCTTTCTTCCTGCGATAAACAGGGCAATAAGTAAGTGTACTAACCCAATTGGTCAAAATGCGCGATCGCGTATACCACGATGATGTCAACCACATCATCGAAGTTCGTCTACTATGGTGAAAATGCTGGCATGTATATTGTGTTAGCCCTTTGTAACCCAGTTTGATGATGCGTATCTATCACTCTACTTACACTATTAAAATAACGTTGCTAATTGCCTAGTGTGTATGTCGGGTAACTAGATAGTGGATGAAGCTTTATCTAGAAACGCTCATATCTCCAATATACCTGCTCACACGGCCGCACTTTGATCACCCATTCTTGACCTACAGAACTTGCTCGTATTGAGAAAGAGAAGAGGGTGTGGCACTGCACAAGTAAACAACGCACTCGAGCTGCTCTCCGGGTAGAGGGATAGGTTTACTGCGTTCAACCAGAATATTCAATCAGCGTCCTTCATAAGTCCGCTTACCCTCAAAAACACCGTGCATCATGACAGACGCCATAGCAGAGAGAGCCTGTAACGTGCGACACAGTTTCCCGTGATTTCGTATTGATAGACAACGTTCGCCAGTTTGTGCAAATGCATTCATACCACACCGAATCAGGCATCAACAATCATCTATCTCACACCCGTCACGCAAGTCTCGGCCCTTGCGGCACCGGGCGAGACCTTTATAACTTCCCATAGCTAGGTCTAAGGTCCCGTCATTCTACCTAGATGCGTTACACTGCACCTCGGGTCTCAGGGATATCTCATCCGGTCCGATTCGGCGTAACCGTGTCAAGCCGCGTAGCATCTATACACACACAGAAGACGCAAAGGATCCGGACGCGGCCGCCCGTTGCACAGCACCCACGGCCAGTTGCATTCAAACTTCGGGTACATGCAAGTCATACGTGTACCTCGGAAGCTGTCGCGAGACCGACGCAGCTGAATCCCGGTTTGAGGATCAATTAATCGTACTTAATCTCGCATGACCCGACGCCTCCCATCTATAAGATCGCACTATACATGAGAAATGGCAATTAATGGTGGTCTAGCCGTTGGCTGTCAGGCCCAGAACGTACCGCCCGCTGGAACTTGTAGAGCCCCGGCGCATGTCGAAGCACATAAAGTTCATGCGTGAATTGAGCCTTGGTACACACTGTCTTCGCCTATGCGAGCAATTGGACTAGGGTATGGCAAGATGGAAGTGTAAAGCAAGCAACAACTATAACATCCGATACTAGCAGTAGCAGCTGAGAATAATAAACTTTTGAAGTGAATCAACGCCAGGGACTGGTTTTCAAGCTTGAATTCGTACCTACAATCTCTACATGATGGAACACATATTGAAGAGCCCGAGCCAACATGATATGTACGGCGTTGGTCGTGTTTCAACTGCTTTCAAAATGATACTGTTCATTGAATAATAAACTTGGTCTGTATTGTAGCTAATGTTCTTTCCGTCCTTGTGATAGCGGTAGTATTTCCCAGGCTATACATCAACAGTAGTATATGTATGTGGATGGTGAAAACACCAAACCATATATAGAACGGTTTTGTATGTAGCAACGATGACTGGCAATTTATTTCTATCAAGTCGAAATGCCGTCACTTACCACGTGCTGGCAAGCGACTGATCTGAATTAACCGTATCTACGATAAAAGACAATGACACTGAGAGTAGATGCGGTGGAAGGACGATCACTAATTTAAGAGAGCCCTCTCTTTACAAGATGCTAGGGTGAAGCGAGCTTGATTATCGACTAGCTGAGTCTATAAACCACCGATAAAGCCCGGCTACAGTCACAAGGAACAGAGACTCTAGCGAGGTCTCCTGGCATGCTCTTCAAGCAGAGATTTGGCAAGACAGCACACGACCCCAGGGAAGTTTCCGGCGCCTAGCTCCGCGGCCAGGCGTCGTTCGGCTACTTTCACCTAACGTTCTGGCAGTGCTTAGGACCCGGTGGTTTGCTCTACTGGGCGCCAATTCCTATTACAATTGGCAGGCATTCTGGGAAGCAGGGGCTAAGAAAGTATACCATATCTCTAGGGAGATGGCCACGTCCTACGCTGGGATTCAGGTCATGAGCTATTCCAAGGGGCTCCTGCGGTCAACAGTGCCCCAAAAGATGTTACTGCGCCTGACTAGCCGAGCGCTTGAGTAATTAGGAGATATATTCAAATGCTAGTTCGGTATTGGATAGGAAACCATGATCCACTGCTGTACTTAGGTCGTGAATATTTTGATAACACCCTTAACCCCATATCTCATGGGCGACATGCTTGACAAGCCTCAGCTTCTCCCACATGATTTCCTCCGTCATGTCCTTCCCACCAGCCAAGCTACTACTACTGAATCCACATTGCGGGCTCACAGCGAGGCAGTCAAGAGCCTCGGAACTACCAACTCCCTGGGCGTCAGCGATGACTTTCGCCGCCATATGTACTCTCTCCTTTATCACTTCAGGGTTCTCAAGCTCGGCTTTCTTGGTGGATATCAGGCCCAATACGACATTCTTACCCCGGGGCAAGAATCTCAGGGGTTCGAATCCGCCAGCGCGCTCAACGTCGTCAAACTCCAAGTAATACGTCTCATAGTCCGTCTCGTTGAATAGTTTCCTGGCGATAACCTCGTACGAGCCCTCCACCCAGTTCACTGACCCAGACATGTTGCCGCGGCACAAGTGCATTCCAACATGCAATCCACTAGGTTTTCGGGCGAGCAACTTGTTGTGCGTGCGGATATATAGATCCAGGAGCTCCTCCGTGTTGGTGCCATCCTTCCGGCAGCCCCCGAGGAATGCAGACGAGGCGAAGTACGTGAGGTGGGGGTCATCGATCTGGATATTGCGTAGGCCGGCATCATAGAGGGTTTGAAGTTCTGCCGCGTAGCACTTCGCTATATCTTCCAAGTACTCCTCGTCTGACGCATACCCAGAGTCGGCCGTCCACGCCGTTCCCGGCTTCAGCTGGATGTGCTGGTATGTCGGCGCCGGGATGGTGAGCTTGGCAGCGCTCCAGAGGTCCTGCGGTAAGGTCTCCCGCAACGACAACCACTCGGACAAGTATGGCGACTCCTTATACCCTATCTTGCTCGTGCAGACGACGGCCGCGCGGGTCTTGGCACCCATTTGCGCGAGTCTCGTCGTCGTGGGGAAGTCTGTACGGAACGCATCAGGGATCGGCAGCGTCGGGCGCGCCTCAAACCCGGCAAGCTTCTCGAAAAAGCCTCCGTAATAGATGTGTCTCGCAAATTCGCCGTCTGTGATTGGCCGGACACCGTTCTGGATCTGAATTTGCACGACTTTTCGGATAGCATCACGCTCGGCCACCTTGGCAGATTCCGGGATTTCAAGCGAGTACATCTCGGACGGAGATGCCAGACTTGCGCGGGCTTCAAGGAGCTCGTTGGGTCTCAAGAGAGACCCAATGTGGTCATTCCTGAAAGGAGGCGCCATTTCAATTTACCTGTAAGGAATCGAAATTTTGCATGAATTTATTCTGCTTCTCCTTCCTATATACACTCCTGAGGATAAATATCACGCCTGAAGAGACTCGAATAAGTGCCGGCTTCAATTTTAAGGATATCCCACCCCCGGTTCCCCATTGCCATTCCCCAATTCCATCCCCACCTCGATGGTTGGGGTCTTCCAAACAATTGTTCCTGGCTGGTCGCGCTGCTCGAGATATGTCCATCAGTAACGATGTAGTGAAAAGAGCACCCCGTGCAGATGTGGGATTTTTTTGTTGTAGCTTAGTCTTCAAAGATATATCACTTTTAGATCTAACGTTGATAATGTTTTCAACAGCTTATCAAACCATTTGTCTTAACTCAAGGCATAATTCATCATTGTACTATACGGGCAGCAATAGCCCGAGCCCGAGCCCGAGCCCGGCATATGATGTAGTATACAGTAGAGTCACGGACCCCTATACCCCGCAACCTACCCCGTAGTTGCGATCACACCCCAACTTCTAATCTATATTAAAAAGTGAATGGGTGAAGTCCAGCGCACTGTCCCCGGGTCAGGACTCCAACAACACGGTGTTGATCCACCTATTCACCTACCTTCTTCCTAGCTAGAAGCATTGTTGCTTTCTCCTTGCCTACTTCTCCTTGACTCCCTCCATTTGGGACCAATTCTCATCTGGAACAGCAGAAGGGGCCCGCAGGCGGCGACGAGGAACCCGAATATCGTGAAGCACCAACCAGCTCCGACGGCGTCGATGATGGGCTGCAAGGCCGCAGTCCCGCCTGCTGCGAGCGAGGCTCGAAGTATATTGGCCGATGCTGCGGCGGTAGACGACCTTCCCGGGTTTAAATCTGTGGTTAGAGTCCCGAAGGTCTGTATTGATTCAGCTTAAGCGATATCTCGGGGGAGCTAAGCAGGGAACTCACCACGAATCCTGCCGCCACAGTAAACCCCAGGGTCGCCTGTATGACTAGTGGCGCCGCTACATGCTGAACATAAGATGAGCGGATGCGCTTCGAAGAACTCGACATCTGTTGTAGACTTACCACTTGTTTCTGGACCGCCCAACCGTATCCCGCCGTTGCTGCCGCCGTCAGGACAGTGAGGTAAGATAGACTACGCAGCCTAGCGAGCTCGATCGGGAAGTCATCGATCAGTTTCTCCTTAACCTCATCGGGATCATATCCGTGGCTCTTTGCAATCCTCGCATACTCAAAATCAATAAATTTCCCTGTGGGTTTATTAGCCCCAGATGCCGAGGGGTGTAGTCATGGTACTCACCCCAGATATACACGCTTGCGAGGGCACCCAAGCCAAAAGGAATGTAGGCTAACCCTGCTTGTAACTCTTGATACCCATACACCTGTATAAGCAGCGAGGAGAGTGATGTTTGAGCACAGGCGCCAGTCGCGTAGTAGATCGCGTTACAGAACAAGAGGATAAACAAGTCCAGTTCTAGCAGAAGCTTCAAGGAGGCCAGGGGATTAGGAAAGGACGCGAGACGGTTTTTTATAGTCATGTCCCGGGCAGGCTTGTCCGCGTCGTCTCGTGTCCCAGAAAATGACACGGGAATCAGCGTCCGGCTCATGCCCGTGGCGGGAATGCTGCCGTTTCCCACGATAGCCCGCGCCGTCTCAGGCAAGGCCAACAAGGCCATGAATAGACAAATACCTCCGGTGATAATAAGAAACCAGAATATCCATCTCCAACCGAGTTTAGCAGCAATGATACCGCCTATGACTGGACCAATTGGTGGTCCGATGTTAAGTCTATAGGCATGGTCAACACCTCTCATCTCTTGCAAAAGGGACCGGATAAGCTGACCCCAAGGAGAATATTCCAACGTAAGAGCCGCGTTCAGAAGGAGTTGCGATATCTGATATGACGCCATACCCAAGTGATACCGTACCTATATAGCATAATGTTAATATGGCAGTCCTTGGTTTCGAGTATGGCTAACCCACCAGCTATTCCCGCGCTCTGTACCATTCTCAGAACAAGTAGAGCCGGATAACTGTTCTGCACAGCCAAGCCAATATTGGCAACGAAGTATATGAAAAGCGCCAGTATGTAAATTGGCCTTCTGCCGATCTTATCCGCTGCGTTACCTAGAATAGCTGGTACAATACCTGAGACGACTAAGTATGTCGTGATGGCCAAGTTCAGATGCCCGATCGTCACCCCCAGCCCCTTCGCTATCGGTACAATGGCCGGATAGAATATAAAACTGCTGAGGGGCGAGAAGAAGCCGGCAAACCCTGTGATAAAGAGGATCCATCGTTTCTGCAGTCTCGTGAATACTGAAAATGGGATCGTTCCTGCAGGAGCAGTAGTGACTTCCTGCTCGTCAGCTGAGGCGACATTCTTCTCTGTTACCATCATTTACCTATGATACCGATGAGTACGGGGTGTTGACTGGGAGGTATGAGATCAGTCTAAGTTTCTACATGAGCCAACATTCCCGGAGTCTTTACTGATACATAGCAACCAGTGGCTTATTTGTCACAGACCGCCATTGTTGTTGTGCGACGATAAGCGACTAACGTGGATTTCCGGGTCTGGATATACATTCTACCCATTGAGAAAACACAGTCAACTCGTATTTCGGGTACTGCAGCGTTGCCACCCCATCTGAATTAGGTAAAGGAATGGCCCGCGGGACGTGAGGGGGAAGAGGAAGGGAGGTATGGCTGTGCTGATACTGCTTATTCTTGGTCGTGTTTGCTACATATGACTATTTCTCCTTGCCTTTATCTACACTGGATACACGTAGCGTTCCGTCCTCGGTCCTCACAACGCTGAAGGGCTAACAAGGGGTTCCCTGCTGTTAAATCCAGCGGTACATCAAGATACTTCTCCGTCTTTCAAACTGCCAACGTTAATACAACAAGCAAGCGTTTCATTGAGGATACTAGCTGCATGGCTGAATCTTGCCGGCCTGGGTGGGAAGATAACACCCTTATCTCTTCGCAGAGACAGATCATATAATGATAACATCTGAAATATGATGTGTCTATCTAGCTATCGTAAGTTCTACTGGAGTCCGTAGCCGGTGACCTTGTCTTAGGATAAAGCAAGGGTAGCTATCAAACTGGAATGGTTAAACTGCACTAGGCAGCCTCAAGCCCAACCTTAGAACAATAACCTCATAGAGGCGGGAGAATTGTGATCCGACGACAATTGTCTGTTATTAAATTCAAGAACCTACTAGACGGCTTGCGGATGTTCAACAAGCTTGGGGCTGCCAAGGATTCAAGAAGCGGCTTGCCTGAAGGCGAGTGAGTCGTGTCGTATTCTTCGGCAAAAGACAACTGGAGTACCATGGCAACGATAGCTACAGACAGAGAAGCGGGAAGACATCTGAGATTGATATAAAAAGCTCTAAGAGAATATTTATCACCTTTTCATGAAGAACCTACGCGCCTCCGCAATAGTTGATGGGCAGACTACTCAGTCCTGCGGAAAACCTGGCAAGAACACTCTGCATGTGTGATACTGGGAATACTTTCTAAGTTCCTCATTCATTATGTCGCCTAAAAACTTGAGTGAACTGCCGTGGCCTTGTTCTGGGGAGACCGAACATATGAGGTAACACTAGTATCTCTCAAAACAAATACCTATAATCACAGGACTTGAACCACGTGAGTTAGCTGGCAATATCCCCTGGCATGGTGACCAGCCTATGAGAGAGTCATAGGCCCCTCATTTTCAACATCTTTCTGATGCGCTGTTACTGCTCTGTAGAGTTTACTGTCAATCCTTATTGAGACAATATACGTAACAAGAACCAATCATACACTATCCACTAATCGTGTCTTAAGTATGCTCACACACGTTTACGCACTAGAGTATATGAAGCAAGACGCCATCTCTAAGTAGTAACTAAGTCTCAAAGACCACGCAGCTCTTCACTACATAAGCCCTCCTCAATATCATAATGCCAATCGACCAAGTTCAATATCGATAGTTCCACAGGGCTAGCATAGCTCGTCCACGCCTACTGTAACAAGTGTAGTAACCATCAAGAATGATATAACAGATTCACCATAACGCAGCTCAATTTCACCCTCGGAAATCACACCTTAAAATACTGCGTTTCATATTTGAACTACGATGAAAAAGAATTAAAAATAGATCATAGGACAGACTGATTGATTGACTCCAAATACACATGCATTGGTACTAAAGATACCAAGGTGTCCGCTCTAGTTAAACTACTTACCTAAGGCACCTATTGTCGAGATCTCGTTGACGGATTAGCTATGTACGGCTTGGATGAAGACCATCCTGATCGTGCGAAGGGGTCCAAACACCTCCGTAGGCCGAACTTAACTATATTCATACTGTCTCTCTTTATCTCGCATGTCATATAGATTTTGCGAACAGTGTGGGCATGTAACAATAAATGCATTTTTTGACGATACAAGTGAAACACAACAGCACACGAGCAGACACGTCACAAGATTTCGCAGTGAAGTTACAATTTTTATTGGCATGGCAAAGGCAAGGATAAAAACCATGAGCACCTTAGAAAAGCTAATATGCGTGCTTGCTTGCGGTGACTCGTACATTCCCTTAATATCCAGCCGTCTATGTGATTTCGCCATTGTCGTTGGATGTGCAAACTTTCGTGTACCGAGACACTACTATTTCATAAAACAAGAAAAGAAAAGAACGCCGTATGCCCCTTCATTTCCCTATTCCCGGTTGTGACCGGCTGCAGATGAGAATTCAAACGTGCATGCACGCAAATGTGTGAGCTTTTCCTCCTAGTTCCCCTCTGTATCTCACTTATGCCGTTATTGCAAAGCAGGAAAACCAGCCCGTATGTGCAAGCCATGATGTGACTCAACCGCTTGCCTGCACGAGACGTAAAACTTAACTAGGTACATATATCATGCGTTCGACTTGTTTAGTTCTGCCTGTTGACTACCTCAATAGCTCAGTCTAGACTCATCCAAGCAAATGCCGATAGGGCACCCGTGATGATTAAAATTGTCAGAATGCTCGCACCTGCCTTATCACCAGTTGTGACAGGGGCAAAAGTCGGCAATTGTGTCTTATCCTGACCAGCATCGGGATTACCTTTCGATGTACCACCGGTTGTATTAGTCAACGGAGCATCAACAGTGGGCATGACCAATGCCGTCAATGCACCGAGGACGTTCATCTGTAAACCGGCCCCCGTCAAACCGTCGTACACACCACTCGTCCAATGAAAGCCACACATGCGTCCGTTGGCACCGCCCGTACATTGTTTAACACCAGCCGCTGCTGAAGTTTTAAGTGTAGGCATCAATTCGTCATATAGAAACGGTGCCATTTGGATCGAGTTCGCCATCCAGCGGTGCATGAAGCCTCTGTACGACTCCATGTCTGAATTGCATTTACCTGGTGGTGGTTCACAAGAGGGCTCAAATGCGATCCCATCCTGAGCAAAGAAGACACGTTTTATACCATCGGCCATGCCTTGTACGCGGGCCTTCCATGTTGAGTTGCCATTGGTCTATTTGGCCACACGGGGTCAGCATATTCTCATTAAAGTTGTGACAGGTGAAATCTTGCGCAGCACTCCCTTTCACTGGGGGTTTACACAACTCCTGAGATCGATATCCCCATAGAGATACAGCGGCACATCAAAACAAATAAGACACAAACAGGACGTACCGTGTTGAACATGAAAGAAGCTCCCTGCAGCAACATGGCAGCGTTGTATGAGAACTGAGCCTTATTGATTTCCGTGCAGTCCGGCAAATGAGCGCCATCATAAACATCATTTTTATCGCTGATGTAGCCGAGTCTGGCTATCAAATCCCAGGTCTTCTCAGCCAGATCAGCATAGGTGTCGTTGCCTGTATAACGGTGAAGTCGGGCGCCCATGTTGAAGTAACAGGCATTGGCGACAGCTAGATCATTTCCAGTTAGTTTCAGAGACTAGCGATGGGAATTGAATAGGACGGTGCGTACTATTGATGTAATCAAAACCGTTGTTCGTTCTGTATACCTGCCACCGTAGGCCCCAGTCGCAATTTCCACCCTCCACACGCCTGTCGATATGAGTCTGCTCGTTGAAGACGGCCTGGGCCAGTGCCAGCCATTGTGGCTGATCCGCCGGGGGGTCAGTGAACCCCGTTTCTGCAGCGAGAAGCCCAGCATAGGCCCAGAAAGCTTGGTCATCGTTACCCATGGAGGCGGTCCAGTTGGGCGGCATGAAGTCGTTGTTCGGACCAACCTGGAAAAGTAAGGCCGTGGATATAATGTCGTCGAACTGCTTGTCGCCCATTGTATGTCGATAGTCTAACAATGCACCCCACATAGCACCGCCCTGCCACCAGTAGTAATCGCCATCCGGGGGAGGGCCGGGCAGGATACCCGGGACCCAGCCGGGTTCATCGCCGTGGTAGAAGGTGAGGAGGTCTTCGGCAACAAGAGCGGCAGCAGCCTTGATGGACGCTAAAAGGCGAAAGGTAATTAGAGATGCCACGACAATAAGAGACGGTAGTGCGCATGGTCGTATGGGGGGTTAGGAGATGCATACGAACCTTGGTCATCTAGATCAACTTCGAGAGCACCGAGGGCTCTCCTGGCAAGGAGACCGCACGCGGCTAGCAGCGTGGTTGGTAGCCTCACCATAGTGTTGGCAAGCCGGTTCGTCTAATGCAATTCAAAACTACAACGCGAGCTGGGAAGCGAAGGGGCGCTTTCGGCTGGGAAAGCAGACAAAGAACAGGCGATCCTTTACACAGACGAGGGTGTCATCGACGTGGGCAAAAGGGGAATGGGAATCGACGAGGTGCTGAAGGCCAGGCAGAAAGTTGTCAGTCGTCAAATTGGATGTCGTCTCGGATTGATGGGCGGTGGGAACTCGTGTTGCGGCGAGTGGTGATCGCGTGTGTGCCGACCGTCGACGTTAAGGAGAGTTGAGTGCAAGCAATACTTCGTACAGGGGAACTGGGTAGGAGAAAGGGCGATCGCCAAGTCCAACCAGATGAATGAACGACTCAGGTGAGGAGGCTATTGGTGTAGCGCAGAGGGATAGTTAGTGTAGTTGGTAAAGGAGAGACGCTTCTACCGTAGTTCTGCAGTACCTACTGTAGACGCCCTGTACAGCATACGTTAGTGGCCGCTACGGCGGAGGGTGGAGATCGCGTATCCGAAAATTACAATTTGTTATGTTACGGATTACGGATTACGACAGGAATGAATCCACAGCGTCGTTGCATAATAGGGGTTCAACCGCCATTCATCGCCTGCTATTGGTTGCATTGTTGCGCCCGACATTCTTCCTACACGACGTTGCCTGCACAGCCTCATTGCCCAGCAAAGCCGAGCAAGCAATCATTATTACCTGCAATACAAACATGTGGTGTTTTCATGTGGTCAATTGTCATTGGCTAGCCCTCTATTATATACCGTAGGCTAGGCGTCTGCAGTACAGACAGATGCGTAACTTTAATTCTGCGCTGCGAGGTGCAGTGTACAGAATGACAACAACTACCTGCTGTACCGTGCAGGCCATCTGCATCATGACCTCATATTGAAAACCACGACAAAGAGTGTCAATTCGGCAGCAATCTAGCCAAAGGGAATGGGTCAACACTTGGTTCTGCTTCCAGTGAGCTTTCTCACGTTTTGACCGGTTTTATGGACTTCTGAGCACCTATAATAGTACTACACGTGAACAAATGGAATAGGCATTTGTACCAATACCGTAAGTACTGTGATGCCACCCTACAAGTTATGGGTATCCCTGAACATCTCTAGGGGGTGCCGCCAAAGAAGGAAATCCATCTTGCCGCTTTGTCCAGAAACAGTTAGCTGCCGCAACGCATCATCATCTGCCCGTCTCCAGATTGCATCTACAGTAGTTACACTGTACATACTGTAGATCTGTCTCCATCTTTAGCCACGAGCTGAAACAAATATGACGATACCATCAACGTTTTTATACCACCGAACGCCTTTTTGGCTCTGTCTGTCTATATGCCCTTTCAGGGAAATGAACTAAGCACATGAGTTTGCCGTATAATGCAAAGAGAGTCCAATGCGTTTGTGTTATTTTATTCACAGATGCCTTACTATATCTGAATATTCCGGTCTCCAGACGCCTGAGTATCGTGAATGCTGCAAATAATAACAACGTCGTCCTAACATGAAAGGTCAGTAGACAATGTTAATATTTGGTAACAGACATGCTAGTTATGCATGTCTGACCTATTCCGCAATGTAGTGAGCGCCACTGAGGAAGGCTCAGAATAAGCAGAATGATCCAGACACATGGCATAACACAAAGAATACCCCATTTCTTCTCAGCACTTGGTCTTAATCAATATCTGCTTGTTGATTTCTAAACAAGGTTACGTAATGCCCGGTTGTTGCCTGGGACTGATAATGCTGTAAATATGACCGACCAATGAGGCAACATGCCGACCAGCCCTTGTGTCTAACTCTTCGGGTCTGCATATGCATCCCAAACCTGAATTTCAGTTGAAAAATAAACAGACCGACCAAAACATTCTGAAGCCAAACCCCGTTCTCTAGGTGGATTTTAAACTCAACGAGCATCGTACCAGAATACGCCAAAATGTCACAAGGAAACCCATACCCAGTGCTATACTTCAACGCCTCGACCCATAAATTCGTAATTGCGTCGTAAATTCTTTCGTATCGTGTAAAATGCACAGCAATCCGAGATGCGTGGGTCGGTGTCTTTTGCTTCATCCGGAGGAATAGGAAAAGAAAATGGTGCTCATACTTCAAACGACACTAGGTGCAGTTTGAGTTGGCTAAGCGGGATCAGTTCTTCCCCATGCGCAGCAGCTTCGTTCTAAGCCACAGTATAAACGCGGTCCAGGCACCATGCGTTTTCTTCTTCGCCCTGCTTTTGCGCTTAGGGGAAGCGAATCGAACAGAATGAGCAGTCCCAGCTTCCATACCGTGAGTGGGCGGACTACGAGGGCCTGTGCTGTTGTAGGCACTGCTCATGAACTTCTCCGACTCGCTCATTTGAGTCGATGTGTTTTTCCGCGACATACTGGGCCGGCCAAGAGATAGGCTTGGCCGGGGTATAGATAGACTCGGACGGCTGCTGCTTGCGACGCTCACTTTTCTATTGTGCTTCCCACGTCGGAGGGCTTCTTCCAGCTCTGCAACCTCTTCTCGAGCTCTTGCCGCCTGCTGCTCCTTGTGGTGCGCTGCCAGTTGCTTCTCAATTTCAAGAGCACGTTTATTGTCTGCGCGTTCGCGGCGCTTGATCTCTTCGCGTTCATACTTTTCATCCTTTGCCCGCTCCTTTATCTCAAACTTTCGACGCGCTGCGCGGAGGTGCTCCGCACGAGTGCCAGTATCAAGGTCCGACTTAGCGCGCAATCGCGGAAAAGCGCCGTCAAGAGATGTACGTAGTAGGGGAGACATGGGGGCTATTGAACTGGACGGAGATCCGATGTTGGTTGGTGCTTTGTTAAGGGGTACAGGGGAATCCACAATACGGTCAAGGCGGAGATCCGATCGACTGGAGACATTGGCTAATCGGGAAGAATGCGTAGGAATGCTTGATGTGCGCGAGGTGCTGATCCGAAGCAACGGTTGAGGTGGTGGCCTTGGTGAATTTGTATCAGAGATATCTGTGGAGGATGCGCACTGACTACCTTGAGGCTGTAATATTAACGTTGGCTGGGAAAGTGAATTTGGGTTGCCGAAAAGGTTTGTATGGTGGCTATAAAAGCCGCTACTACAATGGCTGGTGCTGTTAAGGTAGTGGTGTTGATTAGTTTGGGTTTCTATGCCACCAGCAAGATCCCCGTTGTCGTTATCGTCATCTTCAGTAATAGTAGTGGGAGAGTAATCACGCGTATCGGCGATTGAGGCCAAAGAATTTGCATACGACAACAACGGTGGGGTCGATGTTCGCGGTGTCTGTTGGAAGGGATGCACAAATGTTGCACCAGCCTGGCGAGGAGCGATAATACCATTGCTACTGTTGGTTGTTGTGCCAGAGACGTGACTTGTAGCACTGATCGATCTCGAGTGATCGTACCGTCGCGTGGTCGTCGTACTCCCAAGTACTCCCAGTCCTACTCCTCCTGTTCCCGGTGGTCCCCCAACAACAGCAGTTGCAGCGTCGGGACTCCCTGCTACTTGGTCGTAGAAAGAGAGCGACGAGGATCTGCCCCAACCTTGCGTACTGCGGTGCTGTACATCTTGCTCATCCCAGCCTCGGTCCAAGTCTAAGCTTTTTTTATCCTTTTCCGATGGCGACCATTTCTTGAGAATCGGCTTCACTGCCGGTTTAGGTTTCGATTTGCCGATCTTGTGGTTGGTGCCATGTGGTCCAAAGCCGGATATGGATTGGAACGACGCCATCACAAGAATGAATCTGGGCTGTATATATACGCCCTTCTCTCAAAGAGTGAGCCGCGGACAAGACCGGCAGCTTCTCTAAATTTCGCGACAAGCGCTCGGCGGAATCACCGGATGGTATACATTGAGTAGACGTAAGCTCAGAAAACCGCTGGAGTAACAGCCAAGACTCCTCAGTATGTAGGCACGAGTAGCGAGTAGACCATTCGAGTGCCCAAGTATAGGAACTGCTACTTTTTAGAGTGTTAGCGGGCGCACGAGTTTAGGTTTACCGATATCCGAAGAAACCCAAGGACAGCGCCTACTTTAAATGGAATGATACGGCACAAAATTCATGATGAGGGCAATAAAGTAAGAAGAAGCGTTGCTTGGCTAATTGATTGCGTTTCAAATGGTGGCTGACGCGATGATCACGCAGACACACTCATCAAGGCGACGCCGATACCTTAAGTACCTACGTTAGATAGATAACTAGGTGACCTACGCAGGTACCTTATCTTCGCGGTGTCGTACAGTATGCTAATTGGAAGAAGGTCGTGGGAACACGGGAAAGATTAAAGTGGACTGAGTCATGAATTGAAAAGGAGACATTTGTTACCTACTGTACGCTAGAAGATGAAATGATGGAAGAGTGATAGTTTGGTAGACTAAGATGGGGATGGTTGATGGGAGAAGGCGGAGAGAAAGAGGGGAAACCAAATCAACGATTCTGTATTAGGTTGACGGGCTTGCTGGGGATGGCCAGGATTGCCGGGTTGATAATAGTAGTGTCGTTCGACTGAAGTTGGTTGACCGACCGACCGCGACCGACTAGTCTACAGTAGCCGACCGCTGTTTGGGGGAACCGGGTGGCCTGTGGCCTGCGGCGTTGGCGAGGGAGTAAGACGAGATTGGAAATGCGATAAATGAGACCAAGGAAGGACGACAAAAGGCAGCCCTGCTATCTGCTATCTGGGCAGCCAGCCAGCCAGTCGAAACAACAATCAATCAATATAGGTAAACAAGAACAAACGAATTCATTGGAGGGGTGGACGGGACGATCGTTCTCAGCCTCATTCCCATCTCTCCGGAGTCTGGCCCTGTTGTTATTCGCTGCGCGTCTCCAAAACCAGTTCCAGAGATCATCATTCGGCCCTCACCTCAGCTCAGCAGCAAGCAGCAAGCAACTTGCACGTGGAAGGGTAACCTGACCGTGTCCTGAAAAGAGGGGAAGATAGACTTGGTGGGCACATCGGCCAGGCCGGGACCCGGCAGGCGGGTCTTATTAGTGGCCGAGGCCTAAAGGAGTTTGGTGGGGCTTTAGGAGATGGATAACCTCCTATTTTAGTGGTTGAGATCCCATATCTGCCCCTTAGGCGGCCACCCTACTGTGCAGAGGAGGCTGGCTCGGCTGGCTAGGCTGGGTCGGTGTTGTTTATTCAGCATATCAATCCACCCATCTAATTCCAGAGAAAGGGAAAGGGGGAGGTAAATACCATTCTAATTACATGATTTCCATCCACATGAACCCAACCTCCCAGCTACCGGGTTACCGCCCCCATAGTTAGTGAGTGCGAGTAAGATAGGGTACGCAGCCATATAGCTGCCGGATTGACACTTCAGTCATTGACATGCGAATAAATTTATAGAAAAAACACCCCACCAAAATAAAATAATTCTTTCCGCCGTTGTCCCGAGGTATTCCGTATCAGCTAAGTATATGCCGCCTACCGATAAAAATAGTGTTATGGCAAAACTTTCCAGTCATGAAGTCGTGGAGATAGTGTTCGCACTTGAATAGTTGAATATACATGTAGGTCGACACATTCTAAACAACATCTTCCCTGGGCTGATGGTGAATCGTACCAGCCCGTCCATCCAATCATTCTCTTAAAGCAGTAACACATGCCCTTTGCTGCTCATGGTTATGCCTATCTCACGAATCGTCAGCGCCGTAGAAACGTTGCATCTGTCGACTTGGTCCCGAGAGCAGCCCTGGTCCTGGGCTATAAAACGATAACCGGTCAGTTCGCCGGTCTTTGACGAATAATAGCCACGATTATTTTTACTACTCAGCGACTGGCTGGCTACCGCGTCGATAGGCGCAGGGTGCAGGCCGTATCGCATAATTTGGCCTCGAGATATCACGGACTAACAGCTCCTCGGTTGCATCCGGCTCTGCAGTGACGAAACATATACGTAAATGTGAATCCTGGTCCATCGCGCAACATGGAGTAACATGTAGGTATCGTTATGGCAGGTGTCAATTTCCTTGGCGTAACTCCCGATGCGCACACCGACGAGCGGCGTCTCTGGGGGGGGGGGGGGGGGCCTTGCGCAGACGCACGCTGCAACCGCGCAGCCCCGGCACGGCATGAAACAAATGATATATATATGTATCCTAGGCATATATCAGTGAAACATCTCGGCTCGTCCAATAAACGTGGATCCGTGTCTTAAACACGCCTCACCGGTTCTACGGAAACCACATAGTGGAGAGGCCGGTGTGAAATACACGCCTTGTCGAACCAAAGAATACGCCTTTTCGGGGAGTACTGGGCGGCCAGGATTTTTTACCTCACCTTATGCTGGAGTAACAAGCGACTATCGTTTATCACATTCTGTTCGATACTAACGAGGTTCAAGGTAGCAGGGAAGAGAGTGAGGCATATCAATATCAGTGTTGGGATTACCATCAAGATGCAGCAGTATCTCTCTCTAAAGCTGGCGTTCCCGTGCCATACCCGCCGCCTTGGACTCTAGATGTCTCGCTTCCTAGCTAAGTCGCTGGATAGAGGATAGGGAATAGATGGAGCGAGGCCAAGTTCTGTTTGGGGCTTGGTCCTGCACTGTGATACGATGCGGTACGATGGTGACTGTGATTGATCTCAGGTAAACTCAGATAACCGACGGTCACCGTGAAGATACTCCAGATAAACTGGATTGACACTCATCTAGGAAGGAATACAATGTCCCAGCTGGATCCTCGTCGCTATCGGCTGCTGGTGGATTTCATGAGACGTACTTTCTGCGGCATGCTTTTGTAGATGGATCAGGGTAGTTCGGACTTCTTGGAGGGGAATGCTATCCATTTGTGAGCACGGCGGTTTTTGGCTGCATATGTTCCATCCATTAGAGAAATCGTGCGACTCCCCTCGAGAAGACAAGGAAGGCAGTAAATAGACTTCGCTGATACATTTCGATGTCAGCCAAGTTCTCGAACTTCCCATATGAAAATCGGGAGCACTCACGGTCCTGATACTTAACTCTGCATAGTGTTCACGTAGCCCTATTAACCATATTTAAGGGCTATGTTTCGAGGGGAGGGAGCGGTTTGCTTGGTTCATGAAGTCGATCAAGTAGCAAGTTCAATCACCATTCTTGTCATTCGATCGTAGCGAGTGCCATGACAAGATTGAACTAGTTTGGATTACCTCACTAGGACTAATTCCTGTAGCCCTATTTACCTACGCTTTATTTTATCAGCGGTGTTTATATAGCTACCTTCTACCTACTCTACGTATTACTATCTGTTACGACCGCCTACGCTAACTCTGCCCTAAGCGAACTTGAAATCTTTGCTATCTGAAGGCGATGTGATATTATGTGCCACGCTAGTTTTCATATATATCTGAGAGATCAAGTCTAACCCTGCATCTAGTCTATCCCAAGGAAGCTGATTCGACCTGTAGAGTATCGGGTGACTCGAACGAACACTGCGCCGGGATCGCGGGGTCATCTGTTCCTCAAGATCGATTTGGTTTACTGCCAGGTTCAGCCGGTGAAACGATTCCCTTAAGCCAGCGTGGCCATATGCTGATTGGGGATCACGCGAGTTGCATATGCTTAAGTCCGGCGAAGATCGCTTCTTGAAGGGAAATATCGATTCTCGTCAGTGGTCATCTGCCATTCCTGATGCCCCTCCGTAGCGACCAAAGCGGCGAAGATCTCTGTTTCTCTAGCGGGGACGAGTAGCAAATGACCTGCTCACATGACAATGAGGAGAGGGGCAAGAGGTGGCAACGAGCAATGAGTAATGAGTATAGGTGACGTTGGAGGAAGCCACGGAATACATTTGGTGAACTAACCAAGCAGTTGTTGGTTACGCAGGATGTACTTCCGTGATACTTCATTTCCCACTACCAATAAGGCGATCTTATCGTTATCGTTGTTGCTGTGAGCTCTTTATCGCCTTTCAGTAGCCAATTACCATGGAATAGTCCAGGTGGTTGTCTGTAATCCACGCTATGGGACGGAGTGAATCGTCACCGAATCGGTCAAGTTTCAGTTCTAATTGTTCTTGATTGCCACTCAGCATCGAGCAGGTGTTGCCTATTGGAAGATACGCTCGATGGTATGACGTTAAGCGATGCATTTATGCTTGCCACATGACAGCCATCCGCTCCATTGAGAATTGTCATCATCACCACGTTGACATCAAAGGGCTTTATAACAACGTTGGGGTGGAATGGTTATGCATAATATCAATACCAAGTTGATTGGGCTTAGTCACGCCGCCTATTTGAGCATTAGCAATGTTTCCAAGCAAATGGTCATTGATAGATGTGGCAAGCGGGTACGAAGTATGGCCTTGACCGCCATATGTCATAGGACATTGAGGTCAGTGTGCCGTTATGATCAGGGGAAAATTCAAGACTCGCTCCGCAAAGGATTTCTGAACATGAGCCTGAATGTGACGGACTCGGCGTCTCTTCTTCTTGGAAGATACTCGGTTGGAATAATAACGGAAAGGAGAGAAGCCAGTTAAAAATTTTGGTTAATTGACCTTCCTTGCTTCTTCCCCAGCTTGCCTTGTAACTCCGCGTTAAAAATGAAACGCTGCGTCAAGCCTCCCCTCGCAAGGCACTTGCACGCACGTAGACGTAATTCACTCATACCTGGCACTGCTGCATATGCACCTGGGCAAAGTCATCGTGCGTCATATAGACCAGGTATGGAAAGACAAAGTACCTGTTGCTATAACTCCTGCGGCATGCTCTGGTTAGCCAGATTTGGGGAAACCCTCTAAAATCTCAAATTGCGTAGTGCAGCGATGGATATAATGTGTAAACACCTCCAGTACGTGCAGTTATTTCGCCGCAAAAGTTCTGCAGACGCACATCATTTTGTCTCTCTCTCTGACCCGGATGCATCTGATTGCTTCCGCGGGCCTCCCGCTGTGGGCCGTGTAAGGTTATCTTGGATCTAACTTAAGGTTCCATTGTAAGAGGAGACATAAGAGGTGCCGAATGCATGTGGATGTGCCGATGTTGTCATTAATAAGAAGCCAATTCGTCCACGAAGACGGAAGGACGGGATGTACTTTCAAATGCTGGATGAGAAGTGATCCGAAGGTACCTAGTCCAGCGTCCAAACGAGATAGCAATACGTAACGATGAGATGAGACATGTGGCTTGTTTGAGTTGTTCCATTTGCGAAAGTCAAGAAACAATCGGTACCATACTTGAAGTACTCACTATGTCCATGTGAGCCAATGAGAACATGGTTAACGATAACGAAGAAAAACGCCATGTCTGCAGAGACTTCAGTCCATCCCACGGGCCCCTGCCACCTACCTAATCGACTCAAACGAATGTACTTTGGTTGTGGGGGGCAGCCTCCAAGACTTTTTCTTTATTCATAAGAAACACATCAGTTGGCTTTATCAATCAATGCATAGACCTCCCTGAGGGATGAAAATGTCGGTAAGACGCCTAGTAATAAGTCGTGACGCAGGCGTCGGCAGCAACCCAGCCAATATCCTTTCGTCTTTGCAGCACATGAGTTTTCATGCTTATGACCTTCCAGAATCTTTCCACGGTATGCTGTACAACATATCATGACTAGTAGGGGATATCTTGAAGTGGACCTGGTCCCTGCATTTGTTCGATGTCCTGTTGTATTATACAGTATCTAAGGTACTATGCATGCATCTCCGCAAAATTTATTGTTCCTTGAGCTATGCCGGAAATCAGTAGTGACCGGAGCACTCTTAACGGGACTAGTATCTGAATATTGCTGTGTATTCTTTTCCGTCTTATTGGTCAAAGTGGTTTGTTTACCTTCTTCGTTTTTCGTTGTCTTGCTGTATGTTAGGAATTATCGACTCCCCAGGGTCACTAAGTTAGTGGCACGGGTATCCTTGTATGTACTATCACCCATGGATAGCTGTATCCAGTGAGCGCGAATTCACAACTTGCCGAATATCTCTGGTGGGTTCTGTACGTACGGCCCCGTAGCAAGTTTCAGGGACCTGCTTCTTTCGTCTTCGCAGGTGTGCATGCTGTAAGGGCTTGTTGCTGATTGAATTTGAAAGTTGCCACGACGTTCACCGTTCCTACGAGATTAGAATTTCCATATATGGACGTTATTAGTGCCAACGGTGTTCCAAAGTCTTTATCAAGTAATAATAACTCTAATCCCAGGCCAATGGTGGATAAGCGCGCGCGTTCTCCGCAAACCCTTGCCGCACTAAAGATATCAAGGAACCGAAAACCCACCGAGAGAAAAATGAACTTTAGGAATAGTAATAAGGGGACTTCGAGTTGCAAATATCATGTCAAGCAGACAACCAGGTTTCCTAGTAACTGGCCGCATAAAAGCTTATCCCGGGAGCTGCAAAAGGAACCTCGGAATAGGACCTCGGACTGTGTGTACTTGCCTAGGTTGGGATTCCATGAATTACAAACGATTGGTTCGGCGTAGCTCTCATGAACACCAGGGAACACCACGGTGCCGAACCGCACTAGGATAAGTTCTCGCATGTGAAACGCTCTGGCTATGATGACTGCTCTCGTAGGATTAGGTCTGCTTTGACACGACAGCTTATGAGCAAGCAACCTAACTAGGCAGTTCAATCCGCTGTACCAGCATTCCATTTATGGTATCAGAAAAGTGCAATATTGTCCCACAAGCTTTGATATAAAATTTGACACACGAGACTAACATATTGCTTCAGCACCTAACGAGTCACGATATTTCGGTAAATACGTAGCTGGGATATAGTTGGGTAGACGCGCATAGAATGAACTTTGTTTGTGGTAGCTAACGATTGATATCTAGATACTGTGTACCTTGGAAACACCAATCATGGCTCTCATATTGGCATCGTGCTATACTCGACATCAACTAAGTAGACCATGGCCTCGAGTCTTCGAGTCATTCCTTGGCCTTTCTATTCAAGCAAACCAAGCGCGGGGCGGCCCTTTAGACTAAATTCATGTGTTTAAAGCCAAGAGATATTATAGGCACGACCAATCTATATGATTCTCGATATAGAGGTAAGTAACTGAGACAAAAAGGCTTGGAGCATCCCTAACTAGGTACTTTACAATGGAGACATTGTGGGTACAAAACTGGATTTGGTAACATTGTTCACAACGCACTGCGAGGTCGCACATAATTCATTTCGCCTCTATTACCTACAACGTATGATTGATTGAGCAGATTCCCTGTGTCCGATTCAATTTGGAATGTGACTTCAAATGCATGTCTATTACTACTGCAGTAACGGAAATCATCCCACATGCTTGTTCCAAGCGTCTTTGTCCCTTTGGCAGGTACAGGATAGGACGTGGACTTGTGAATTCAATGGAGGTCTACCTAGGTCACGTAAGGTACTTACTACGTAGATAATGGCCGGCCTCCCTTGAACATGCGGCACGGCAATCAGGCCTCTCCCTTCCGGTTTTATGGCAGTGGATACTTGGACGTTGCGTCGTGTTCCTATGTGCAGCAGTCGATATCGGAGTAACAGTAGTCATCACAGACCAAGAAGCATCGTCATACCTTTTTTCATGTTTCTGGGCAACTAGTTCCGGATATATTGGGGTTAGATCGATATCTGGTTCCGCTGCCAGGGGTCCAATATGATGCGAACTACAGAGGCGGAGTGTGCTAGGGAGGGTACGGGTATGTTTTCGGTAACAGGTTAAGACTTTCGGTCAATGTTTTCGGACCTCATCCAGCAGAAAACATGACCGAAAAGCGCCGGCGCGGTACAATAGGTCATTGGCCAATGGCTTGAAGATCGACCAAGGTTACCCCAAACCCCATCATAGTGAATACCTATTTTAGACTAGACGCAATCGCAACAGTGTCGATTACCGCTAATTTCATTCTCTTTTCTTCAAACATACATTTGCCCATCTATCTATACGTACATCGGTGATGCATGCGCGAGCTCATCGGATGTAAAGATTCCTCTATTTCCTTGTTGCCATTTTGGATGTCTTAGGCCCTTGATGTGCAGCGTAGGCAGCTATCTACATATTTGGTTTTAGCCGGCCCCCAAGTTACAGCCGCGGGGTTTTGTTTGTTTCTAATAGCCAGCACGGTATGGGAAGCTGTACATATCATCCGGGAACATATACCACAGCTTCCATAGACGTGGGAGAAGTTCCTCCTGAAATCTCGCAGAAATCAAGCTGCTAATGGTGCACAAATCTGACAAGACTTTTACGGCAGCTAATACCGCTTCTTGAGATATCATGATCCTGTACCGAATTCAACGTTTTCTTTTAGAGGTGTGCGGATGTGTGCAGATTTTCGTGACTGACCATAAGTCTGGATTTGGAGAATCGCTGGGGTCTGGCCGTGACGCTACGCCGGCCCGCTGGGAATCGTCGTATATACGGTTGGAAAATTAGTCCTAACCCATACCTGCAACGGAGCGATAGAGTTTCTAGTTATCATCATAGTGTCTATCGCCATTAACTCTATTACCCCTCACAGCCATATTTCTTTAAGGGCTACTACTGTTTCACTCGGCTACGAAGCGGTGTCGCGACGGCATGGTGCCTGAGCGTGGACGCACGTTTCCCACATCTTGTCCCAGTAATGAGTATACAATATAGGAAATAGGCAAGGTATGTGCGTGCGTTCCACGATGCTGTAACGGCGGCTCGACGGACAGGGAAGCTACACTGACCCCAGTTCGTTGAGCAACACATTTCCCACGAAAGTGAGGCATGTAATCCCTTTTAGTATCTGTACGCGCTCTTGCGTATTTGTCCCTGTATAGGATTTTCCTCGATGCCGTCATCGGTGTCGCCGATACTGCTCTGCAGAAACAGCCTGTCCAAATCCCTGACAGGCACCCAGCGTTATCTATCCCAACATGAGGTGAGTATATCTTCTTTGCTCCTCAAATCAGTCATAGAAATCTTATATTCGTGTACAGTGTCCTGCTCGTGTTCTGCCCCTCCTGCAGCTTTTGATTTATCGAGGGGGAAAACTGTGCATGCTAGCCAATGGTAGTCCGATCACGGTGAGCACAACGCCTAGTAATATATTTGTCTGATACACTGCTATGACGAGCATGCATTCCGAGATGAGCCCACTGTTTCGGAGCAGTGCTCAGGATTAGGGCTTCAAAAACGGGCAGCTCCTCCGTCTCACCTTCCCCCCTGGTCAGCTGTGCCATGGGCTTGGGACAACGGTCTAAGGCCAAGGCCGAAACTTGTCGATAAAGGTGTTCTCGTTCTAATTTCGCTTGAAAAACCTTGTGGTTGCCTCGGTGTGGAGTTACTACAATCGACATTGGCTTGACCTCTGCCGCTAATCAATTGGAGTGGTCTTTGAGCTAATTGAATCTGCTAGGTTTTCATAAACTGAACAAAATATCTACCTAGACTAATACGCGCAGGCAAAGAAGCAGGGGCCATCTCTGCCTCACATATGCCACTGTTGATTTCCAAAATATTGCAGAAACTTGCCCTGTTACCTAGCAACTCTCATAAAGCCACGAATCGTTAGTGAACCACTGAATGAGCGTGAAAAATAGTCCGAACCCCCCGGACTAGGTTCCCGTAATTTTCGTTGATGTTCTTTTAACATTATTATATCTATATCTTGAGCATTAGCCGACCTGGCTCCACTATGCTGCATTTCAATGCGACCCTTATTCGTGGCCAAATTAGCACTTCCCACAAGCTTAGCTATTTCTATTGTTGGAGAGACCACTCAAGACTTGATGAGTATACCATAGGCAAGTTAGGAGCAAACCGTCGATTGTGGCTGATCATATCCATTGTTTGTATTTGTTCGGTATTGACTGACTCTGATTCGTGGCAATATCGGATCTTCCCGTCCTAGACTATTAGACGACGGCTGCTCGCGTGATCGCTGCAAGCCTGGTGCTACTATACTACTACTGTATCTGTTACTGCATGTTGGCTGTTCATCCAGCCCATCATCCAGCTCGTGGCAAAATTCAAATTCCCAGAACACAACAAACATCGCAATTCGAAGATTCTTTAGCTACTTGGTACCTATAGTCCGACCCTCCTATAAGCCTAGCTCTTCACACTACCTAGGAAACATCGTCGTCAGTTCAAAATATAGCGGCAACACGGAAAAAGAGAAGGCAGAAGACCCTAAGAAACGCAACGGCGGTTACCATTGGGTAACAGACGCAGACCTGAGCACCCCCTAACAATTAGACGAAGCAGCTTTCGGCGCGTGGTGTGACAGCCGCACAGTGCTGTTTTTGTGTTTTTATCCTTTCTGTCGTCGACTTACTCCTCAGGTACTTTTTACGGATTACACGTCCCCAACCTATAGTAATGCTCGTCACGTAGCATCAACACGGAGACGGACGTGATTAGCAGAGAGATGCCGCTCCGTTAACGCCCCTAGCCCTGCAACCAAAACCCCACACATATGCGCCGTCGCCTCGTCTCCTCCTCGCTACCCCGTTCACCCCGTCTGCTAGTAGGCAGGTATGCTGTACACTACCTACCTCTGGTCTAGTGCACACTACTCCAAATATCTAGCGTACTCCTCTTCCTCCTCTTTCAGGGCCGACGGGCACCCCTCTCTACGGGCTAGAGACTACACTACGGCGATAGTGCTGCAAGACCAACCACTACTGTAACTAATCTCTAGTGGCGCATTGTTGTAGCAACTAATCTGGTAACTATCTACAGTCTAGAGCTTTCGGTCGGTCCTACATACAGTACAGTATCTTGGGTTAGGTACCTAGCGTAGATGTAGTAGATGTAGTAGATGTAGAGTTCCCCTCCAACTGATCATTCGATGGCTCATTCTAGCCGTTGTGTCTGTCATTAGACCGCGCTCCTCGAAACGACCCAGATCCAATGGCTACGCGTACTGAGTGAACAGGGTGACCAGGCCATGCTTTCCGTGGCGAAGATAAGCTACCTACGACGATTTAGGTATGTCGTATGCGACATCGAACAAATATTCCGCAAGTACACGCAACGGCGTGTAGGTACTCGGATATATATGCAGGCGACTGACTATCCCGACTCAGGTAGCACGTACATAAGTTAGTTATGTTGGCCAAAATACCATGTACAATCTCTCCTGTTGACAATTGGTCCGAGAGTTGTCACTTCATATTTGATTTTGCTACACTTGGTAGTATATGCTTCGCACCGAGCACTATGTAGCCCTGTCCCTGTTATTATAGCTACATGTTCAAGCTGCATCTAATACCCACATGCATACATTGGACATATACGTACATGGACGTACATCTGTTGTATGCAGCGCGCACACATGTGTCCCGCGCATGTGTTTATGGGTAGATACATACCCAGTACCACCAGTTGACCCTAGTGATATGAATTACCTACTCAGGTAGGCAGCTAAGCAGCTTCTTCTAGCCGCCTTACACAGCCTTCCCCATAAATCATTCTAATGTATCGTCTATCGTCTACCCACCTAGGCAGTCTTGAGGTAGGTAGTGTACGGATGAAGTAGCTTGGGTAGATGATATCGAGAGCTGGCTCAATGGGGTCATATGGACCCATCCGCCTATATATCCTTGCCTACTCTCCACGGCCTAGGCCATATATCTAGGTGTCTCGACGACCTCCTTCGTTACAGTCAGTCGATGGTTGCTTCTGCATTCCCCCAGTCATCGTCTCTTGTCTATTGTCTCTTGTCGGTCATCCGTTGCTAGTTGTCCATGAGTATATGACTTCACTCTTTTGAACCTTCTGGGCCGGCGGCGCATTGTGTAATATAGTTTGCGATTCCTCTCCCGCACGCTGTCTTCAACCCTCGCTTGTGGTCTTCCCCCAGGTGAATGGCACGAAGTTTGAGTCACGATACCACAATACTCATATCGGGCCCTCTATTACTACGAAACTATTGCCTATCATACCATTAATATCTTCCTTTGAGGGGTACTACGTTGCACACTGCAGCATTGTTTGCTGAGAGCGTTCGCCTAATCGAAAGTTACCATCTACATTCGTCCATTCGCCACACAGCACTCCTCCCTTCACCTAATCAATAACACCGGTGGTTTGCTACCTCAGCACGACAGCTTTCCTCCCTCAGCGACTCTCATCCTCTCCCCTACACATAGCAATTCTCGAGCTTTCCTGGTCTATGACTGGAACCAGCAAGCTTCATTAATAAAGCACTCGCCTACGCACTCGCCGGGTCACATTCCATTGGCGGCCGTACCACACCCGAACATAACCATCGAACGTCTCGGATTCTACCGTCCCTGCATAGCAGCGTGCCGGATAACCCTACCTACACCTGATCCCGTTATATCGGTACCTCTTCCTTGGGTCGTTGTTCTTCACGCACCACCCATCCCGGACCATCTATTCTCCCCTAAGCCGTTCCAATCTAAACCACAATCAAGATGGAATTAATTGGTAATTTTGAGGGATTCTTCTTCTCGCATTTCGAGTTTCTGTCATCGGCCAGGTTTTGGTGGTTCGCCTTCTGGATCCTCTGGTAAGTACTGTCTTGAATTGAATTGGAGCACCTCATTGGCCCAATATCCCAGAACGTGATGATGTCTGACTACCGACCAGGGTGTATCGCTACTTGCGCCTCATCGTCCACACTGTAAGTCACTGGACATACAAGTCGAAGCCCATACCCGAAAAACCGACCTTCACGGCCGACGATGTCACAGTCATCATTCCGACTATCCACAATGTTTTCGAGGAACTGCGCCCCTCGTTGGAGAGCATCCTCGCATGTGGACCCGCTGAGCTAATTCTGGTTACAACGGTCGACAAGCATGCGGGGCTCGAGAAGCTTGGCGCCAGTCTAAGAAAGTATACTAGTACCCAGAGTGTCCGCGTGCTGTTTACGCCAATTGCCAATAAGCGGCTACAGGTTTGTGAAGCCTTACCCAACGTCAATACGGCCATCACCGTCATGGCCGATGACGACGTCACATGGCCCTCGACACTTTTGCCTTGGATCCTGGCTCCCTTCGAGGACCCCAAGATAGGAGGTGTCGGGACCTGCCAACGAGTGCTGAGAGAGCCGGGTGCATCGTGGTCCACTCAGGTCTGGAACTGGCTAGGGG
Organism: Xylaria castorea; assembly: GCA_022495115.1. Taxonomy (NCBI): domain Eukaryota; kingdom Fungi; phylum Ascomycota; class Sordariomycetes; order Xylariales; family Xylariaceae; genus Xylaria; species Xylaria castorea. Next base: position 549,034 of record MU382643.1, on the reverse strand, counting down.
CCGCTTACATCGAGCGGCGCAACTTTGAGATCTCGGCAACGCACAATATCGATGGCGGCACCTCATGCATGTCTGGTCGGACCGGCGCTTACCGGTCGGAGATCCTGTCCAGCCATGACTTTCTCGAAGGCTTCAAGACTGAACGCTGGCGTCACTATATTCTGAATGCTGACGATGATAATTTTGTCACTCGGTGGCTCGTCAATCACCAGTGGAAGACCTGGATCCAGTACGAGCCCGAGTGTGAGATTGAGACGACTCTGGAGAATGGCCGCAAGTTCCTCTACCAATGCTCCAGATGGTCGCGCAGCAATTGGCGCAGTAACTGGACAAGCTTGGTGCGCGAACGATACGTTATCACGTAAGCTTTTTAATCCCCATGGAACGCCGCATGCCAAGCTTGCCATTCCCTAACAACAACTAACCGTATCATATACTAGTCAACAGCCGTGGTGTACCTATGCCTTGCACATCGCGACCTTCACGTCCCTCGCTTTTGTTGTCGACCCTCTCCTACTACTTTCTCTCTGGTGGGGAACAGAAGGATGGGATAAAGACACCCGCCAACAGCTGTTCTGGTCACAGTTCATCTTCATCTTCGCCTACACCAAAGTTGTCAAGCTGATTGGTCTCTTCCGACGACACCCATCTGACATTGTATTCCTGCCTGTGTCTATTCTCTTCGGCTATTTCCATGGTCTCATCAAACTTTACGCCCTCTTCACATTGAACATGGTATGACAAAGCCATATCCTTCTACATGGGCAAATGCAGATTGCTGACTTTGCATCAGACTTCCTGGGGTAGTCGACCAGACGGTGACGCCAACGATGCTCTCCGCATGTCCCCACGCCCACGCAGGAGTGATAGCATTGCCACTCCGTTGCCACGACCCGACGACTTAGAACGTCTCATTAACCCCAGAATGCGCAATGTCCCGCGCGGATTATCGGAGAAAAGGGCACTTGCTGAGTCGGAGGCGAGCCTGCCGTCGATTGCGGTGGTTGCTGGGTTCCCAAAAGAAATTGGGGCATTCGCGCACAGCTCTAATTCTCTTCATTTTACATAAAGGCATATAAGTGAGACGAGAACACGAAGTTATGATTCACGATTACCTTGCCACTCTGATACATAACTTAACCCTTTCATCTCAAAAACTACTGGGAAAGGAGTCAACAGTACCTTCCTGGGGAACAAGTGATGCTGCTACTTTCAGGCCCCTAGGGGCTCTTGGATGGTTCGGGGTTTAATAGGACTTAGGGAATGGCGTGGTATTTTTCTTACAAACAAAAGCATTTTGCTTCTACGGATGTAGGACTGGTGAAAATCTGTTTTGTTTGTTTTTGGGACTCAAAGGAGGATATCGGAGTTCAGCACCATCTCGATTCGACCTAGCTGGTCCAGCAACTGCATTCCAGGTAATGACGGATTTGTACCGCTTTTCAGAGAAGAGTAGAAGAAAATACACCGTTTTCTCTCGGTGGGTGAAAGAGGGGCGGGAAAGAGACGGGACTGGGCCAATAGATTGAGATTCGGCGAACGTGCCCTCAGACTCTCATAGACTTAGAGAGAGAGAGAATATACAAGTTCGCTGTTGGTCAGAATCTATCGACGTCCGGTATTAGCCAAGCTGGTGGCTTCATCCAGTGCATTTGATCACATTACATCCAACTAAACAAGACTTCTAGACCGTGTCGAAGTCAATATCTGCAATGTATTGGCAGATGACAATTACAATGCACATACGGGTGCGAAGTAGCCTATGCACCTGCGGCGTCCTGGCTACGCAAATCTTCCGACCCAGTCGGGTGGCTTGACGAGATGTCATCTTACTCGATAATTGGGGTCAATCCCCTCATTCTCGTTTTTCGTGTACCTACTCATCTCATTATGTATCGCAACACACCATGAATCTTAGCACAGAGATAAGTTCTACTATTTACCCAGCAGAGCCGTATCCCTAGTGAGAGCTACAGCTAGCAGTTATTTAAAGATAAGGAGACAAGTCATGTAGGGGACCGTTGAGGGCCTGGTTCTTAAATAGTCTTATGTATAGACCTACCCCAGAGAAGCCGGCTGCATCCTTGGCGTATCAAGATGTGTCCCAACATAAGCATAGGCGGTACACACCATCCTCCTCGAATCAACCTATCACGGTGCCGCATTGCATACTTTTACCCATCAAAGGCGCGAAGCGTTAGCAGGCCTTGTCGTGAGACGAGGTCAACTCTGACGCCAACGCAAGATCACTTGCATGACCAGGACCAAATACCGGACCTTCTGCAGCCCTTGCAGCCTCAGTGCTTCGCGGTCATCATATGTTGTATACCCTCTACCAACCATGTACTGTATAATACACGCAAGCACTTCCGACGGCCATGGCATCTTCTTGCATGACGTACTTTACCCCAAAAACACATGTCATATCCCATTGAATTGATTTATCAGACGCCACAAGTTCGTATCAAGCCTATCGACCAACACTGCTTCTTTGACGGTTAGCGCTACCGTTGACGCCTCTAACTAGCGTCGAGGGCGTTGACAAGCCACTAATGCGGGGTTACGAGCGAAGGATGGATCGATAGATTGGTGTGCGATGAAGCCAAGGGGAGCTTTAAACGACGATGCCTTCCTTTCTTTGTGTGTGGGGAAAAGCTGGGCTGATGGGTTTCCCTCATCTAGACTAACTGTACCAGCGGACGCAGCGAAAGATGCCGGTAAGTTCCTCCTAGGTCTAGCTCAGAAAGGCCATACATACGGAACCCCAGAATCGAGCATTCCCATCAAGCATGACATGGACTTACAGGGCCGCTCCACGACATTCTTCTCGTGAAAACGACAGCATATGACTCGTACACTCTCATTAGCTTGTCCGACGTGCGAAGACGTCTTGTGCAAAGGATTTAGGACTTCTATTATTACGAGACGGGGACGATCCAATTTAAACACCACGTGAGCGGTTTCGTATAGTCATGCGCAGCACAAAGTGTAGCTTAGTGAGCCAATGCTGTCTCATAGCTGAGGCTATTCCTATCACACCCGTGATGGTCGTTAATAGAGGATAGAATTGCTGACAAGGCAAACGGGATTGGCCAATTCATCTTCCAAACTCGTTTCGACTTCATCCACACTTCTGGAACAGCCAACCCCTGCTTTCATGCTCCGATTCTAATCACGGATTAGTCTGTTTACCCTATCCTATTGATGCTCCCCAATAGTATCAAAAAAGGATAGGGTTTGTGGGGTGCATCACAACGTGAGCTTGGGTCTGCGCAATAGCTGTTTGTTACGAGTAATAATGTGGTTCTCTCTCTTGGGTGGCTGATGATCTATCTATCCAGCATACAGCATACCGCATGCACCTACATACAATATTTATTTGACAGCTCGTATCTACGGTAGACCTCGGGACGGGCTTAAGTCCTACCTACTCTCTATCCATCGCGTAGCACTAACACTAACACACGTAATAGTAACAGCTTCATCGACGCTACACGAGGCGCAAACACTCCACTTTTATTGAGAATTGATTGAGTGCTCTCGGCTATACTATCCAATTGTCGCATCTTTTCGTCACAGTAATGAAGCGGCCCCGATCTTAGGAAATGGAATTTCACTACGTATCACAACATGGAAACATAAAGCTAGACCTATAACATCTTCGTGGGGAGCGCCCCACAACTGCAGTTCTGTGCATTTCCCCACGCCCCCACTCAATTCGGCTCAATACTGATACTGTACGGAGTACTGTACCTACTGTACAGTGGGTATCTATCTATCTCCAATTCTATACAGTATATACAGGTGCCTTCACCTTTCCTGATGCATTGACAAATGGTGGGCAAATTCACGATGCGAATATAACGCAAACTTGTAATGACAGGGTGATGTTTTTTCATAGAGAGAAGACGAAGATACAGAATACCTAAGAGGCTGTTCAGCTGCTGTTTAGAATACAGTACGCGTCTTGGGGCACATTTATGGATATGAGCTAGGATGTTATATGGTGCAGTGCCTTCACGTCCCGATAATAGAATCTCGCTTCAAGTTCCCACACCAGCCGCATTCACACTACGATGCTATGTAAGTATATGTAGAAAAACTCTAGATCCATCCATCGGACCAAACCTTGCAAAACCTTGATTATATTGTATATCCCACTAATTATGCAGGGCTTGGCAACCCGTTCCACTCCCCCCCTTCACCCCACTCCGAGGACCCTGGCACAGCCTACAGCAGACTCCAACTAGCACTAGCCATATTCTCTTGGACCTGCGTCTGTTAGCTTAACCCAGATTTGTGCCCATGGTGGTTGGAGGGTGCTCTGCATCTTCGGTCACGTCACTTACACGATGTTTTTACCAGCTTCTGTTATGATGTGGTAGCATGGCAAAAAAATACCAGTTTCCTATACTACTACATTACCACCTACGATAGTCGTCGCTGTTCGAGTCTATAGGTACGGTACTTCGCACGTCAACTAGACCTGGAACTACCCCTCTCTCCTTGTTCCCAGCAAGCCTTCCATGTCCATGTAAGTTGATGAATGTGGTTGCTTTGGTGGGGTCGGTTACTACATGGGTCTAACCATCTACATCATACCTACACTAACTAGACTACACACCTAACCTACCTTACCAAGTCTACTTAGTGTTGTAGATATCTGATCTTTATTCTAGGATACTGATTTGACCTGGTGGGAAGAGACTACTATTGAATGTTACACGTCTCTTGAGGTGCAAGCCTATCAAAATCCCGGTCATCTATAAACATTCATGCATCATGCAAGATAAAAGACGCCGTTTCGAAGCTGCTCAGGGTTAGGCGGTGGCACAGTCTGAACGCAGTTGGTTGCTTTTGATGGTCGCTATCACTGGTAACAGCAGCTGATGAGAAATACAGTGCGGTCACAATACAAAAACACAGTGAAGCCAAATAACCGCAGGTTTATTTAGTGAATGGGCTGCAACCGGTAAAACTGCTATTTATCAACCCTAAGTTCGTGAGATCAAGCATACCTGGGTAGATATAGAACCAGTGGCAATGATGCTAATGCTATTTACAGAACCTCGGGATTCACGTTCAGGGAGTTTATAATATTTTAGCAGATGATTTCAGAATCCATCAAATGGGCCTCCGGCACGAACTCGACAACGGCAGCCAGATGATAAATTTTACGCAGGCTTCTTTCCGAGGAGTAAGAGCGCCATAAGAGTCATTGATAAAACTGATCGAAGCCAACATCGATAATATGCTTACGATTAGAAAATCGGATACAACAGCGGATCGTAACTTGCATTACATCTCCCTTCAGTACTCAGTACACAAGAAGAGCACGCATTCATATCCGATATATATGCGACATTAGTATGGAATTCTTTCCGCGACTCGTAGCTCAACTCCCGTAGCGATGCAGCTGCGTTCGAACCAAGACAAAAGCTTAATACACCATTTGTTGTAGTAGGTTGGCTGCCATGCGGCAAAATGGAAGCATGGCCCATGTCAGTATCACATCCCTCTAAGCGCAGCCAATGGCAGTCAGAAATCTCTGTGTATCTGCTTACAAAAGGCGTGTAATACAAGATATCTCTGAACTTGACAGCCAGATAAGGCCGGCTACGGTACGGTAGTAGCCCCAGCGCCCGTTGAATGCAACGGCGGATTATGCTCGCACAGACAATGGATGCGCTCCAGGGATCATGGAAATGTGGCAAATCGAGGGCGTACAAGAGATCTTCAGGGGTCGTACCGCTTCGCCAGAATGGTTGTTCCGTTCAAACGTCGATACAGTTGTCTCGTATTATAAGCAATCTAATTTTACCGATTGGACGGCAGTATATTGTGGCTTGATTTCAGCACCATAATGTTATGTTTCTGGTTCGCACGCAATACGCTCAGCGGGACAAAAATAACTATATAACACATTCCGAGTTTGCACCGCACGATCGATCGATCAGTTGCCGATTGGCCATGGCACCACTTCGCAGTGATGTATCTCCCAACGCTGCCTGCACAGAGGTCGGCTTATAAAATGCCATGGAGTCGCATCACTGCGTACCCACAGAACTGGGTAGCAGAGTCATCGAACGACATAGATATGAACATGCAACGCCGATGCATGACTGCTAGCGAATAACTACTACCCTGTCTATTGTGATGGGCATCCCGACTGTGCCAAGACCTTTCCACAGCACCTCAACACAACCACCTCACGGGCACAGCCAATCCTCTAACACGAAATAGCAATTCTCGAATGCGGCCTATGCGGGAGAGGACACAGTAAAAGATATTGCATCGCCACGATGCCAAATCGGAGGTAGAATCCTACTCCCTCTTTCTGTATTCTCCTTTCAGACAAGTGGCTCGTTGAAGCTTATGGCTTCCATTTTAGGACTACGCATCATCACACATTGACTATCGAAGCCCTAGGTGCTAGGATCAGAGCATCTAGCCGATTTGAGAATATCAAGAGGCTAAGATCCACTACCTCGAGATAGACAAGACCATAGCATACGCAGGTATATACGGTTAGAGCTTCGCCGTGAGGAGGCTAGCAAGCTAGCAGGATAGCGTCATCGTAGGTTCCCAGCTGTACTGTATTGAGGAATTGATCAGAGTACTCGGAGGTCAGCCCCCCGGTCCTTTTTCTATACATAGGATTCTAATCTACACCAGGGTGGTCGTGTATGCACCGGACTGAATCGTAAATCTCTACGCCGTTCCAAGATTCGCAGCCGCAAAACCCCGGATCTACAGCATACCGAAGTTGAAGAACCACTCAATTGTGAATCCGCTAACCTACAAGGTAGATACGCATAGTTCACATGCAACCCGTTTCCTACTACTTTCTCCACACCTGGCTCCATACCAGAGGAACCCCTCTCCAAGCAATGTGTCGAGATCCCGTCTCGAAGAAGGGCTTGGCCTGGTAAGAACTTGCGATCCTGATGTATCCCACCATCTTATTCGTGACGCAACTTTGCCAAATGTGATATTTACTACGACACAGGTGCTGTACTGACTGATTATATCTATTGCACTTATACAAAAACAGTGTCGCATCGCGAACCAGATATCGCATCGTGAATCAGATAGGGAAGAAAAAGAACAAGAAAGAATATACACATGAAAGAGCACCCCTGCAGCTGAGATCGTAGGACGAATACAGCATAAATAAGTCTAGCCTACAGTACCTGAATGTAGACAGTCTTCCTGCACACGCTCTCTACGTACCTACATTGCCCATACAATATTGACGGAGGGACAAACAAGTACAGCAACCTGCTTCCTTGGGTCCAGCCACGTATATTACGTACATACAAGTGCATGCATGCGAGCAGATGCGAGACATGTACATACGCCTACACGTCAAAGCACATTACTGTCGCCGTATGTGCCTAGCTAGCCGATGCTCCATCCGAACTTCGGCCAAGTTCATTGGCACGGCCAGCTCTTATGTTCTCACTATGCATATCGAAACAGGCTATATTCATATAACTCACTTTACAGAGAGCAGATCGAGATCATCGTAGGGTATTTGCATCGGGGGTTCCAGAAACCGGCATATAGATTGCTGTAAGACGCTCAATCGGGGCAGCGAAGAGGGTTTAGCTCGGAGTGATTTGTCGCCGCTTCTATTACATGATCTCCCCCGGCTTACGTAGACTACACGTGAGCTAGTCTATATCTTACATGTCGTGCATCACAGACGGGTTTCCGATACAACGTCTACCATCCACGAAGGGGGGATTCTTCTACCAACAGTCGTTCCAGTTTCGTCTTCCCAAATCTTGCATGTGTTAGAAGCCAAGCGGAGGTACCTCTGGAAAAAGAGGGAACAAAAAAGCAAAAAGTATTTCGAGGTGTCACTTAAGCCTAACGCTTGTCAAGGTTGGAGTGCATGAATCCAGACGCCTTACAACCACACTTCGGTTTCGAGGGTTGTATATGCAACACATATATGCTCCTACCTACATACATACTAATCACCTTGCGATGTATGCATGCATGCAAGCGTGCCCAGGTAAGTAGGTAGTAGGGTAAGGTAACGTATGTAAGCGCGTAGGAAAAACCCGCGCAGGGTGTGAGAACTTTAAAAAACGACAATAACCTTGATGCCTGCCGCAATGTAGCATTGGCCTATTGCTGCAGCTGATGCATATGGAAAAACACACACACGAATCACAACGCACTTCGCATCATTTCTATCACATCATCACATTTTTTTTATTTTTCCCGCGGGAAGGGTGGAGAAAAAAAGATCACAAAGTGGACGTTGCCTCGGGGGTCTCTGGCGGGAGACCGGAGTCGATGTCGGTTATACGCCACCCCTCCGGATGCCGGATATACCGAGAGGGAGGAAAAAATGAGACTTCGCTCCCTATCTCTTTGTACTTCCTCGCCGGGTAACATTATGCATGAACGGAGATCTACAAATCACACGCACGAGGCGGCGCATGAGTAGCCGCCCCCGCAATGTCTCAGGTTGTTCTTGACGAGCATATCGCGCTTGTGGGTTTTATTATTACTATTTTTCTGGTACATAGATAAGATTATGCACCGCGAACTAATCTAGTTGACTGACTGATTGGGTTGCATCTACTGAATGTGCTCCACTCTGTGTGTGTGTGTGTGTTCTGTTCTCCGAAGAGGGTTTTTTTTTTTTTTGGAAGGGAAGGCGAGAAATGATACCCTCAAGGTTTCCCTGGCACACACACACACACTTGCAGGGCGCACCCCCCCGAGAAGAACGTGGCTCGACGTCATGCAGGACGAAGGTTTCAACGGCGCACTACGACGTCGCCAAAATACCCGCCGTGTCCGCGCCACTCCCGACCGACCGACCGGGGGGGGCAGAGTTGTCGAGTCGGGCCTAGAAGCCGAGCCGACCTCGGTGTTGGCGCGGGTCGCGGCTGAACAGAGCCGGGTGTTTTCGCCTGTTTAATATCGCCACCCCTTGAAAGAAGTGATAATACCTTACATATAATGACACTTCACATTTGACCATGGTGATCGATACGAAATCGGAGAACGAGATAAACCGGCATATGCATCTGGCTTCAGAACTTCTGCTTGATAGAGGGTGATGGAGATAAGCGTGTTGCCTACTGTGGAAGTATGCGCAATCCTGGGTCGTTACAGGTTCTGGGAATCCTGGCTATCGAGTACTTGTTCTGAATATCAGGAGGCCAGTACTTTATTACTTGGTCAAAGAACCTGGTGTCAATTGTTGGCCAATAGTTTTTCCAAGCCCAAGATAGTTCGTGTCGATTTTTCGGTTGTCTACTGTAGAGAAGGCATATTAATATGTATCTAGTCACAGTAGGGCTACATCTATGTGTTTACTTGCTGGTGAAACTCTGTTCCGAGATAGGGGATATGAGTACTTCAATGAATGAGAAGAGGACCTGTCTCAAGTGCTCGCTCGTAGATCTAACGGACGAAAGGTAATGCCACTTGATCAAATAAGAGCATAAGAATGCACAAATATAGTTCTTTATTGAGTAGCCGGTTTTTTTTTAACATTCTATCGTCTACGCATTTTAGAGCTCTTCCTGTGGATTCGCCATATAACTCGATTCTCTCCTAGTCACTACGCAATCTCATCTAAGTATATATGATTCTAGAACTTTAGAAACTCAAATCAAACAGTCTGATATGCCATTTTCACTCAGAAATTCATATCCAGGGGATCGTATTGGTGTTGGCGATACCGGAACTTTAAGAGTATGGTGAGCTGTCCAGATAATGATGCTGCTAGTGTGAACGGGCAGCACCTTGTCTTGATGACAGCGCGTGTGAGACAGAGATGTCGTAGAAAACGACAACTGTATGGCTTATGATGAGGATAAGAGACTATAGTATTGCCAACCGAGAACCGATCAGCATGGACGACTAGACATATGGAAAAAAAATTTAGCTACTTTGTTGTCTATTGGAGGGGAAAAGAACGTACTGTTATACGAAACTAGCTGAGGAAAATCGCATTTTACTTTTTCTCTGAAGACTCACTTTCTCTCAATCATTATACACGGAAGACAACTGGGGGTTGCTGGGCGAAAAAGTGTGTCGATCGCGGGAGATGTACCCGTTTCATAGCCATGTCACTTTATGAAACATAGACTAGTATGTTTTTAATTGCCAACAAGATACCTTACCCAACGCAACCTATAATACATTCATAAAACATCACGTACCTCTCATGTCAGTGTGTACCGCTTCGAGCTATACTTTGGGTATGATACTAAAATAGAGGCACGCTCTGTCACACACGCCAATGATCTTTGGGGAACTAACTTGCACAACCGAGCTTAACCGGAGGGCAGGCCTTGGAAGCTTAAAAGTTCTTTTTAAGAAGACACGCGCACGTGGGAATGACATAGCTCGCAGAGCATCTAGATACTCGTGCTGGGGTTTTTGAAATCGTGACGTCTCCCGTAATATGCCGCGTTATATAGATCACAAGCCCGATGACACACCTTCTGCATCCGAAAAACAGATGGGTACCCTTCCTTCTCAACTTGGACTTTATTCCTTTAGCCCTAACCAAACCCTAACAGGATCATCATGACAGCCCAATACCTTCTCGACCTCTAGGGCACTAGACGCCGTAGAGACTCTCACAGTGGTATATTATAGTTACTCTTACCGGCGACACTATAAGTAAGACAAGCAATTCAACAGGTGTTGTATCTCTTTCTAGACATTTACTAATAAGAAGGAGAATGAAATTGCGACTTGGCTGAGAGAAAGAGTAGTACCTTTTTGTGTCCCGAAAGACACAGAGAATTTACTCTATACGCCATATCCCACCAGACGCTGACGCTGTACGATTTAGATCCCAACACTTCTGATGATGTCAACAAGGTATATGCTGGACTTGCTTAGATCCTGCCACCTCAGCAGACCTATTTTCCTGCGCAAACACTCAAAAACAGATGAATGGTCACTCTTTATCCACTTGTACGGCGCTGAATGGCCAAACATTTTGACAAAGGCATTAATAATCTCATAGTTGGGCAACAACCGCCTTTGTTCATGCCCGGCCTACTATTTAGGCTTAGGAAGTGCTTTAATGCGACTAAGCACGTATCACAGCAACCTCCCGTATGTTGCCAAAATAGCGTTTTGACCTAAAATGAGACTGAGATAACAGCAAATGGAAAGAGCAAGTGAGGTTGGAAGGTGTACATATAGCTTTTGTGCTGGCCGAGTTCTACACCTTGCCTTCTCGGCTGCTTCCTACCTACCTTTTGCCTCGTACGCGCATCAATCTACGTCTTCATTCACCCCCCCTGCTTATTACTCTAGTACCTGTCTTCTTCATCTGCTCATAGAATCCCTAGCCTCCCGGCGATTTTGAGACAGGGAGCAAGTAGATCGAGATGCCACTGCGCCGAATCCTCCTTACGTACTTAAGTGTTTTCGAAAAGGGCTGTCGAATGTCCAGGCTTGTCAAAGGCGAGATGGGCAGGAAGCAGTAGTCTTGTTGAATTAGTGACATACAGAAAACATGCGTGGGTTTGAAAAATCGATTGACCACCCTCAACGTAGCACACCAATCTGTCAGTGACATATTTGCTAATATACCGGATTTCATAATAGGCTCAAGTATGCTTTTGTATTCGCCGCGTTGCGTTATCCGGTGTGATTGTCTAAAACCGACATTCGTTCCGTAGGTAGCTCCCGAGCTCGCTTGGGTATCTGGGGTGTGTTAATTACGTCCTCATCCTCCCGACCACGTGTGGCTGCATATAGCAAGCAGCACATGCTACTACCATAATGATGATACTTGCAAGGGTGAGAAGCCCTTCAAATGTTTCGATCCTTTCGCCTGAACGCCATTTTGCCAGCCATTCTTCAGAAAGCAAGTAGAGTATTCCCTGCTAATCCTCGTTGCGCAGAAATCAATGCGTCCCTTCGTCAAAACCTTCTCTGGCCGGTGAAAGAGGCCGGCTTATTTGTCGCGATCACCACCGATCCTCTCGAGTGCTTCTAGCATAACGACTGAATTGCCTCGTATGACCTACGACGAAAGCGAGTTAGAAAGGGTGCTTCTAGCGTGCGAATGAAATCTGGCACAACACGTACGACCATCCCTAATCGGACCTTCTCACCACCATCCTTCTCCTCCACGGCGTCGTCTAGAACAATATTCAGGAAGACCTATCTCAACAGTTAGCTCGCATGTCCTCCCGTGGGAGTGCTGGTGATTTGGTGACGTACGTCGTAGCCGCGGAGGACGCCAATGACCTTGCGGCTGCCGTTTAACTGGACGAAGAGTCTCTTGTCGAGGTACTGTGGAAGGATTAATGAGTAATTCAGCAGCAGTGTGTCGAGTTCGGTGGTGAGGCTTACCCTCTTCAGCTCTGGCTGTGCGGGCGCCATCTTGACAATAGTAGGGGAGCGATCTGTGTGATTGGTTTGTGGACGAGTGTTGAGGATGAAAGCTTGAGGAATAGTGGAAGCTTTCTGGGGTGAGCCGCGGAGCCTACCTGAGATATTGGGCTGGCGGGCAAGCAGCAGGTACCTTGCAGCTAGAGATAAGATAAGTAAGGCCCCAAATCTTTATCGATAACGCCATCCCTAGGTAACTTACCGTCTTGGCCGATCTATCACTAGGTATCGACCCAGTGCAACAAGCGACCACGGAAACAACGTCCCAACTTCTACCAGCCGTTGTAAAGTTCAACAAATTTGCGGTCTTTGCAAGAACGCAACCACAATGAGCTCGTTTGCATCAAAAAGAAAGGCGCGCAAGATCATAGTTCAGGACGACGACGAGTCTCCTTCGCTCGAGTCACTAAACCCTCCGCCCGAACCCCAGGAACCAGCACTACAGCCCACATTCAAGAGTCGGAAGCCCTTCAAGCAATCCTCGCTGCGCAAAAGCATTACCTTCAACGACGAAGCCCCCATAGGGCCCGGAGGAGAGACCAAGACATCCGATAGCACAGACGAGACCGAGGACCAAGACGATGGCGGTGCACCGGTGCGGATACGGCCCTCAGCCGCTAAACTAGGAGTCGCAAAGTCCAAAAAGCGACAATCCAGCTCGCGGCTCTCTTTTGGGCCAAGCGAGGTAACGGCCGACGACGATGATGCGATGGTCCTAGGCGAAGAAGCCTTCACGCCCAACAAGGCTAATCTCGCAGCCTCCGCGACCGAGAATAGCGTGTACAAGAAGGGCACCTCGAAGAACCTACCTCTCGGTCGACTTCCCATGCGATCTACGGAAGATGACGATGACCGCCCCAGATACAGCAAAGAATACCTCTACGAACTACAGTCCGCAACGCCCAACACGCCGCACGATCTCTCCAGTCTACACATCACTTCAGGAGAAGACGAGATGTCCCTCGACCCCTCAGAGCTGGAAGGCGCCTTGATCGTCGACACGGACCCATCTACATCCCTAACTACCGGCCCTTCGACCACAGCCGTGCTGACGGAAGCCGAGATCCGTGAGAAGAAAGAGAGGCGGGCGCGTCTCGCGAAGCAGAAGGGCAGTCGGGATACGGAAGACTTCATTTCGCTGTCCGACGACGACAACAACGACGTGCGGCGTACGGGGGACTCCTACCTAACCTTATTGTCGCGAAAGGGTGGCAGCAAGGCTGACACGCGGCTGGTGGCCGAGGACGAGGACCTAGGCGAGGGGTTCGACGAGTTTGTAGAGGATGGCGGACTGTCACTAGGCCGGAAGGCAGAGCGCGAGGCGCGCAAGCGGCACCGTGCCGAGATGGCGTCTCTGATCTCGGCCGCCGAGGGCGCGGGCTCAGACGGCGAGGCAGCGGTTTCGGATGACTCCGAAGCCGAGCGGCAGGCCGCGTTCGAGGCGGCGCAGACACGCGCTGGCATGGACGGGCTGGCCGAGGAGCGTGAGCAGCAGCGGAAGCGGCTCGGCGCACGCGAGGGCGTCGTCCCCGTGCCGCCCAAGATCACCCCCCTCCCCGACCTCAGCGTGCTCGTCGAGGCGTTCAAGGCCCGCATGCGGCAGAAAGAGGCCGACCTGATCCGCATGCGCGCGCACATCGCGGGTCTAAAGGCAGAGCGGGAGGGTGTAGTCAAGAGGGAACCAGAGGTCCAGAAACTATTGAACGAGGCCGGAGAGCGGTATCGCGCCCTCATGATGCCAGGCGCTGGTGCTGCTGGAGCCGGAAGTGGTCCACAAACAAATGGTGAAAATGAAACTGACATGAATGGGGAGAGTAGCAGTAGCAACATCACGGCGGCGAGGACGTTGTTAGATCAATTTAGAGACGGCGGTCCCCCCGGGACGCCCGGGGAGAGAGGTCTAGAGAGTCTCGGGACGACACCCGTAAGGCAACGGACGCAGATGGAATTATAATATGAGATGATACCCCTTTTATATGATACATAATAAAAATAAGAGACTGCATGAAAGCATAAAAATAACGGTTTGCTGCTGAGTTGAAAAGCATAATAATTCGTGTTTCGATCCGTTTTCTATTTTGATATGAAACTAGAAAAAAATGCCATAACTGATCCCGCGTATTTTGGGGACGATGATGAGAGCCAATTACCAATGATGGGGTGCCGTAAAAGTCCTCTCTTGTATCGATACATATTGATACACACCTAAATTACTAACACCGATCAGGTGAACCTGCTTCTACTACCCTAGGCTCTCTTTCAAGGGCTGCATACTTTGAATCGAGTCGCTAGTCCAGCGCCCATATACCTCTTCAAGAAACCTTGTAATGTTCTAGCAACCCCGCGATAACCCTTATTGTCCTTCTTCCCCTTACTTACTTGGACCTCGACACGCCGGCCCCAATGACGCCAGGCAGCTTTTCCTCGCCGACGCTGAACAGTAAACCGATGGAGAAGGCGACGGTGGCGACGAGGGTGATTGTGACGCCGGCGAAGAGCCAGAAGGGGGTGCTGATGTCGCGCTTCTGGCAGGTGGCGCCGCCCCAGTAGAAGACGTGGCCGAGGTCCTTCTCGTCCTTCACGATGGTGGAGCCGCAGTGGCAGAAGAAGCACGCGTTCTTCGTGTCGTCCTTGCCCCAGCGGTCGACGCACACGCCGTGGCCCGAGCACGAGCTCGTCGCCGTCTCGCACACGTTCTGCGACGCGAAGCAGTTCGGCACCGTCGTGGGACGCCCCGCGAAGGCGTCGAAGACCTTGTCACCCGAGGACCCGTGGGCGCTGGATACGAACGTGGTGTCTGAGCTCGATGACTCGGACATCACCTTCTCCTTCTGGAACGGTAGTTCTCGCCGGCGAAGCTCCTCTTCGGATGAAGAGCCGTCGAGGAATACGATGGTCGTCTCCATCAGACCTTCGTTGGCGTAGGATTTCAGCGACGCGAGGTTGACGCTGAGTTGTTTGACGATGTTACTGTCCTGTAAATACCGATGTTAGGATATGTCTGTCATGATGATTTTCCAGAGACCTGTGTAGGCGGGCCGTCATACCTTTTTCGCGTCGTATTGCAGATATTGTGTCTTCCCGCTCCAGCATTTGCTAGACTTGGGGTTGATGGATGGCCCGAAGGCACAATCCGAGCTGACCTTGACGGGTAATCGACCGAGGCCGGGCGCAGTGAAGGCAAGCGGCACGCGCGGTATGGCGGCCTTTAGTTGCTTGTGTTGGTCGGGGGTGATGCCTGAAAAAGCGATGACGAGCTGCCTGGGTTCGTCGGCATCAGCACTGTCGAACAGGGGTCGCGGCGGTGTCGCGAATTCGTTGATATACGAGATAGCCTCATCGTCGCTTAGTGATTGCGGGATCTGACCGAGGGCCGAGGGCCGATCGGGCGAGCTAAGGCGCTGAAGGAGGATGGCTTCGGCGAGAGAGTTCGGTATCGATGGGGGGTTGGATGATGTGGTTTGCTTGGTGTGTCTGAGCATGTATGCTTCGGCGTGTTGCGGTGCTGGGTCGGCGGCGGCGACGCCGGCTAGTGCTGGAAGTAAGAAGCTGTTAAGCTTCATCTTGAAATTGGTGCTGTGTGGCCTCGATTTGATGGTGTGATGCAGTCAAGCGGGTAAGACAATTCAAGGCTATTCCAGCCTCTGTTAGGTGGTTTATACCTACGGTAGTCGAAAGGATGATGTCTCCAGAAGCTCAGATGCTAGATCCCCACAGTATAAAACGGCATAATAGAGTGCAGGTTAGGCACCTGCAGCCTGCACCCATAAATCGCTGGTGTCACCGTAATAAACGTAATAGAGCTATCATATGCTGTACATAGTGCAGATTACGTAACTCCCATCCCTCAGTATATCTAGACTATAACCGATTAGACCACAAGTTTACTCGAATGATATACTAAATTAATGTGGTATTTGGTTTCTCTAGCTTCTTGAACTATGTATCGTGAAATTTTCATGTGACATCAGGTTCATAGCGGGTCAGTCAGTCCTTACCAGGTATACTATCTACAGTATCTAAATGCTACCTACTGTAGAGATAAGGTGAGAGGCGGCCCTCATACAGTATAACACGGTACGGTACGGCTTCCTCCCCTCCAAGTCGATGCGCAAAGGCAAAGGACCATTGGCCTTATCCTTATCAATCTTCAACCAGCGCGTGACGGCCTGCTTTCAAGGCGCAGTTCGTCCCTACTCTAGTAAAAAAAAAAGATCGAAATTAACATTCTTTTTGTTTTATCGCGCCACCCGATCGGTTTCAACACCCGCAAACAATATCGAGCAATAATCCAACTGCGACTTCCATCGTCGGCGGTCCGGTCCGGTCGCTTCGTTTCTCGTTGCTTGGTCGCAGGCGTGTTTTCTATCTCCGGCCGCCGGCGTGTGGCGTGCCTCAGAACCTGCCCGTCATGCTGCGAATACTTCGCCCACGGGGAAACATCCTCTCCCTCCCCCTTAGACCTCGAATCAATCCTGCGAAGCCAAAGTTCTCACATTCACAGGCCCAGGCCGTGCGGATACATCGGGTGAAGTTCAGAAGGAAAAGGCCCAAGCCCCTGTACGCACACAGCCCCTCTCTCTTGCGAGCTCTGGGCCTGGCTTATACTAACCTGTTACCCACAGGAATGCCCTCCTTTGGGCCGGCGCCTGTTATGTATTATACGAAGGCCTCACACGAGTCTTGATCGCCTTGGTAGATGAGGAGGACTTGGAGATGACCGAGCAGGAGCGCCAGGAACTCGAGGAAGCGGCGGAAGAACCCATCTTTATACCCTTTCCAGGCCTTACGCAGATGATCGAGCCGCTACCGTATCGAGGTGAAGACCCCGAATGGCAGGCCTATATCAAAGTCAGCCAGGACCGGGCGCTTTTAGACTCAATACGAGGTCGGCATATATAACGAACATGACCCATAAGAGTTCGTGTCTGCTGACTTTAGAACAGAAAGCCTTGCCGAGATAGCTCGTCGTGCTATTTCCAAGCATCCTGTAATCAGGAGTAAATGGGGAAAGGACGCCGATATCGCTAAATACTGGCTTGATGTGCAATACCCGTATAAACCACCACCAACCTTCGTTCGACAGGGGTAGGGTTTCCCTAAACGTCCTCATACGATGTCATGTATGCTAACTCTTGCACAGGCTATCGTTTGGTGGCGGAGATGGTATTACGTGGGCGAAACAGCCCGTCGATACTGTGGCCGTCTTCTGGACAAGGCAAGCTCTATGGCCATCGGCGATCTCGTTTTCATTATGGAGCTTTACGAGCGCTTTGATGACACAAAACGCCATGAATATCGCCAAGTTCTTCGGATACGAGGCCCAGACGGATCCATTGGCTACAATGCAACAAACTATAGAAAGGATTCAACAGCAAATCAAAAAGCAATCGGGAAAGCCTAGTGCAGTTTCGCCACCTCTACCCTCTCAAGGTCGGACGGGCGATGGGTCAACTACGAGTCCGTTCCCTCCCGTAGACGAAAGAGCTGCGGGGTCTACTAGAACGCCCGAGACCATGGGTACAGGGGCAGGCGTGGACAATGCTCCCCCGACTGTACCAAAGGCGAAGGACGTGTATACGATTCCCACGGTGCCGGGACATACGAGTGGCCCATGGGATAGTTTCAGGAAAAGTTTTATAAAGAAGTGGCATGCGTCACCCGCCTACCCTCCTCGGGGCTCGATACGTGTCTCTGGTCTGGTTGAGATCGATACACGGCGCGCTATCATGACGGTGGATTGTATCGCGTGGTGGGATCCCCAGACTAAGAAGTTCGACGAAAAAACCTTGGCCCTATCGGTACGGGCAATTCGTCCAAGGACTCAATCCCCTCTTAGGTAATCCATTGTTGGCATGAAATAGGATAGGACAAACACAGCATGGTATTGGCTATGTTAGTGTGTTACAATTGGCGTTTGGGAGTGACATTGACGGGCGGCGAATTAGCGTAGCGCCCTCTTCCTAACAGTGTTAGAGACGGCTCAAGCACGTATACGGCCGTCGTCTGGCCATCGGTTGGCTTTGATTTTGCTTTGTGATAATATCATATTACGGTGTGCGAATTTGATGGACTTTGAACAGAAGAGTTTCACAGTAGATACCATAGAGCGAGCGAAGGAACAACCCCTATACTAGCGTACTCAAATCCCCTTCCAAGATTCTCGTCTTTGATCAAGAATTATCTTCTTGAGGCGTGATGCGATGCTTTTCTTGAGTACTGAATCACTATCGATTGAATTTCTCCCACGCTTCTGGGTTGTCTATCTGGGTTGTCTAATGAAATATCCCCTACGACAAGGTACCCAGACATGAATTTGACAATGGTCATATGCTTACGTCTCTTCCATTTAGAAGAATGTCTTAACTATAGCATCCTAGAGAGGCTTGGCCTCACGACCTTTGCATTACTAAGTATTATAACACAGGTCGTTGTAATGTAATATTAGTACGACGCTCTAACCAAGGTGAGGTATAGGATCCTGATGTCCGATATTATAGAGCCTCGGAACAGTTTAGCGTGTAGGAGTTGATTTCCGTGATCAGATACTACTCTTGCTGGACCATATTAGATTAGACTTGCCTTCTGGTTGTTGCTGAGTAAGGGTTGATTAGGGTAATGTATCTAGGGTAATACGGACCTATCTGGGTCAGGGAGGTAGTTAAAGTTTTGGTATAGTGCGGTGAAGGGGGTTGTTTATCTCCTGACATCGATTTAAGGTTTTAGATGCAGTAAAGTATAAAACTTAGAAAGAACTTTAGGAATAGTAGGGGCGGTTGTTCATGTTGCATAAGAGATTAAGAGATCTTCCTATACACTGTTCCTCGTACCTTTCCAAACTTTTGTCTCATAATTTGAGATCAAGTTATGGTTAGATAGTGTGAGCAATTTGAGCTTTATATCTACCTATTTACAAAGTTCTGCAAGATGAGCCATGGGGATTGCCTATGTTGCCTTAGTAGTATTCGCTTAGAACGAACACGAACCGTGTCGACAGCACCGTGAAGGAGACTGTTTCGTTAAGGCAGCAAAGATATGGATGAGAACCACTAATCAATAAGACTGGGGAATACAATTTCGAGCGTAAAAACTAAATTTGGTAGACTGACCATTGTTTGACCTGAAATCAGGAACATTGGTGGAAAAAACATCCTCAAATGTTATATCAGCCATAGTCAGAAACACCAAAGTTTCATGGTAGAGCAGCGTATATGTAGTTTGCCTTATGTTTTCACCTATAACCTAAAATACGTCCTGCCTCCGCTACTTATAGGTGACACGCTGATCCTCAAAGGGGGTGTGTATACTGAATAGAGTCTCCGATGAAAAGTATATGGCGGCTGGCTTTACGTAGCACTTATTGCCACTATAGCTCTTCCTGAAGGCTAATAATGTTTGTTAGTAACCTCTTAACGTTCATACCTCTATTGCTATATTAACCACACTACCCACCGAAGTTTCAACACCCACCACCCATCTTACCACCTCAACCTGTTCGGTATCCTCTAGAACCCAGTCAGTGCGGCGAGACAACACCTTCCATCGTGTCTGACAGCTTTCAAAAATTAGTAGATATGGATTTATCGACCTTGTTTCCCTCGTCTGGCCTAGAAGAGCCTAATGGCCAGATCCCAACGTGCGCATACATGGCCATCCGCGAACTCCTCGCCCCATCAAGCAAGGAACGCGAAGAGGTCCCGCCCAATCCACAGAGTCACCCGGTCACAAGCGCAGCTGGCTCTGGTGGTGTTAGACAGGTTAAAAAATCCGAATTCGGGGGCGACACCTGCCCACCACGAGACAGTGCTTATAGCGCACCCATCTCCCTCGACTTCCCGCGGTCTGGTCCCCTACCCCTGGAGGAAGTCCAAAAAGTCCGACTCCATATTAAAATTTTGTTTTTGGATAGTTGGTGCACCAATATCTATCGTCGCTCCTTGGACTATCCTATCTTCTTCGTTCGCGATATGTTGCGGGTGGCCGCGCTGACGTACGAGCGCAGAGAGGTGCGGTGCTTGAAGACGTCCGCACGCAATATTAATGAGTATGCTAACCGAATGGTCATAGCAAATATATGACGACCGTAGGATTGTTGGAAACGCATTAAGGCTCCTCGAAGGGTGCAACTTTCTGCGGATACCGTGGGCAGACGGGCAGTCGGGAAGACCACTCCCTCGGACCTTCGCCAGGCAGTTGGACACGGTAGTAGCCAACGCGGTGGTAGAATACAGCTGTGCCTACCTCGCAAGAACTATCCAGCAGTGTATTCAGACGTGGGACCCCAGGAAGCGGTTTGCCATCTTCTTGGCAACGTTTGTGCTACTGCACAACATCGACCTAATCACTATGCGAGAACACCAACGTGCGATAAGTCGTCAGCTTCAGGTGAGTTCAAAGGCTGCAAGATATGACTTATCGTGACCTCTCAGACTTACACGGCCTACCAGACCACCTACGAAGACCCTGATAAGATCAGGGAGCTACAGAGAGCGGCCCAGGCCCTGCTTTCCTGCTTCCATGGGAGATGCAGCCGCCATCCTAAGGTCGTTCCTGATTTTCTGCGGATGGTTATTGAAACGCCTGACCTTGACTGGGACCAACGTTGCACCGTGGTTTTTCGTGCGATGGAAGCCGAGGAACCAGGTTCGTGACTGCTGCTTCGTAAAGATGTCAACGCGTTGCTAACAGTCGGCAGAATTTCAAAACTATATAAAGTATATCCAAGACTCGAAGGCCTACACTACTGATTGGTCGTGCTGGGCGATGCAGGTGTTTAGGGAAGACTGGCAACCGGTTGAAGACTTGTAGTCGTTTTAGCGTTCTCGATGCGTTCAGTTGCAAACCTTCCTGGCTAATAAGGAGGCTGGGGTATGGTTTGACCCTCGACTATGGACTGCTTAATACCCATTACTTTACAGACTTAACAAGGCCGAAATACTACTCGTCGCTGGCCTTGACCAACTCAGTATCCTCGAGTTGAATTGCAGCAGCGGAGTACTATAAACGACCACACAACCCAAACCCAACTTATCGGCCACCTATCATCACCAACCATCACTCATTCACCCACCCCTTCCTCCTCCTCCTCACAACCTACTTTTAATCTTCATGTGCTTCGCCGCAAACTCAATGGCAGCCGTGTACCCGTACGTGCCCAAGCCACAGATTACGGCAATGGCCTTATCCTGAAAGTAGCTGTGGTGGCGAAAGGGTTCGCGCGCGTGCACATTGCTGACGTGCAGCTCGATGAAGGGGATGTCGACGCCCAGTAGCGCGTCTCTAATAGCCACGCTCGTGTGTGTAAATGCTCCCGGGTTGATGACGATGGCGTCGATATTACCACGCGCCTCTTGGATCCTGTCGACGACGGCGCCTTCGTGGTTGGACTGGAAGCTCTGCAGGGAAACGCCCAGGCCTGAGGCCTGGGACTCGGCTTGCGATACTACGTCTGCTAGTGTTGTGCTGCCGTATATATGTGGCTCTCGGGTTCCGAGAAGATTGAGGTTGGGGCCGTTGATTAGGAGGATTGTTCGGGACATGGTGAAGTACGACTAGATTTTCGTGTGTGATTGAGGGGTTCGGGGATGGAAAGGTATGGGGATGAGTCTCAGGCCCGATTTACCTTCATAGATTATTTAGGAAATAGACCGTTTCATTCAGGCAGATGAACGAAGTATAAACCCATTTCCGGCAGAAAATAGGCATCTTTGACCTCCAGTCCATAGCCGGAAATACATATACCTAGTATGTGATTTTCAGACAACTAATTGAGATGAAGGTGGTGATGGGTGACCCACCGCTCCGCACTGATAGGCGCGGGGAGAATCTGGGGAAAAAGACTGATCCGTGAGGAACTACCTATTGAGATTCATACGAGAACGGGCTATGAGTGTTCCTCAACGCTTTGATTCACGAAAATTACTGGACAAATTTAAGCCTCTATGAATCTCTGAATGCCCTATCATCTACCTATTACTGGATCGCTACTTTGCTATTAAGAGTGCAATTGATAGACCTTGGATACATTCTTCTCACTTCGTATCTGAGAAGATACAAAAAGCCTGAGATCATATGAGAAAGCTCGAAATCAGTCTACCAGCTCAATCACGATCGCGCTGTAGTATACTGCTTGCACATAGGTCATGATGATCTAATTATCCACCTGCAACTTAGTTCATCGATCTTCGCTGGGAAATAATATAGATCGTGTAGAATCACGTTATATTTTGCATTTCTCAGGGTGAGTGAGTTTTGATGTTAGCCCTTATCATAAATTTCCGTATTAATTGCTTTTCGCATCGACACCATTGAGCGAAATGCACGTAGGTTTGCTGTGATGTCTTGTACAGTTGTACCCCGGTCCAGCCCACAGATCCTTTTTCGGATAGGTGGTGATGTTCGGTAGCTGAGAACCCGCCCGTGTGGGCCGCCATGTTCCAGCATTTGATCTAGGCGTGCATGAGGACCCAGACCTCCGCGAATCATTTTCCAGCAAGATCTCAATTGCCAGCATTGACTACGTGTTGGATCTGATTCAAAAGAGGATTATTGAACGCCACCTGAAGCCTTCTACAGCAAGAGCACTTTAATAGGTGCACTAGTTTTCCACATTTTGCTCTTTGATAGCGATCACGCAGGGTTTTCATATGATATGAGGTTACCACTAGTTACGCCTGAGCTGTCTCCGCATGCAATGATCTGCCTTGGCTAGGGTGAACAGAGCTGAGATAGGGATGGCGGGGAACTTGTGTTATAGTTACCTACCTATCTCGTTTTTGTATATGATGTGGTATTTCCCCTTTCGTAAAACTTTGGACCTTGCTGTTGCGTCGTTCTGTACCACACCTTGAGGAGAGCACAACAAGATCAGTCGTACAGGAATCGGTTTAGAAACGCCGGGGCCGAGTGGAAAACGTTTACACACTTTTTTTGTCAATTGAGGGAAACTCGATCAAGTACGGATAGATGGTCAGAATCACCATCGCTTCTCTCACACTTCAACTCACAAGTCAGCAGACATCCCACTAGACCCCAAAATGCCTATTGTGACGTTTCCCGGACGGCCTCTTGTGTCGTATCCGGGCTTGAGTTTCTTCTATAAGCTCTTCTACTGTAGCACCATTCTCGCCCGTCTTCCAATATGGATCTTTAGTTTCTCTTTCCGGCGGGGAAGGCCGCTTCCTACAGTGAGTAATTTCTAGGACATGTCCTCCGATTGTGCTCGTCGTTATGGAGTAGGGAGCTCCAAGTCGGACTGGAACGATGTCTTGGGAGCGCTGCATGCTTTCAACCCCCCCTCTCCCGGAGAACCCTAGCTTAGGATGACAATTACTGAACCTGAATATTGCAGTGGAGCTTCAGACAGTCCCTCGTAGTTCGGCTCTTCACCGAATTTTTAACCATGTCATCTCGCGCTGAGACGCCGGTACCGCTATCACTGGAGCCAGGGAAAGAGAAAGACAGGTGGGAGAAACTCGAGCCTTTCTCGAAGGACCTGTACCGCGGGCCACTGGAGAGCAAGAGCGTCAAGCCCGCCATCATCGGAGGCACGTGGTACCCGCAGAAGCCCGCAGATCCCGCTAAAGCCGGGCCAATCGTTCTTCATATACACGGCGGTGCATTCGTCGTTGGTGATGGTCGCACTCAGATGATGGGCCCAACGTTCGACCTCTTCTTCAAGCATGGCAAGGTCGGCCCTATCTTTGCCCCGCAGTACCGCCTGTCCAGTCGCCCGACGTCTGCCCCTTTCCCCGCGGCGCTGCAGGATTCGTTGACAAGTTACCTGTACCTCGTGCGAACGCTTGGGATTCCGGCCTCTAGCATTACTATCTCTGGTGACAGTGCGGGAGGGAACCTCGTGATCGCGCTGCTGCGGTACCTCGTCGAGTATCCAGAGCTCGGCATTCCGCAGCCCAAGTGTGCTGTCATCCTCAGTCCTTGGTTAACACCGGTCAAGCACCTATGGCCCGAGATCGTCACTACAAGCAACCCCAACTACAACAGCGACTACCTAGGTACGGCGCTCTGTCGGTGGGGCGCTAAGACATACATCGGTGATGCGCCGCCCGAGCACCCGTACATCGTACCACTTGGCCACCCTTTCAAGACCCCGGTACCGATGCTTGTGACATTTGGCGAAGCCGAGATGTTAGCCATCGACGGTGTGGAGTGGGTCCGGGAGATGGGCCGTGTCGAAGGAAATGAGCTCGAGACTTATATCGAGCCGGATGCGCCCCGTAAGAATTCTCGAACCATTTCCCCCCTTGTTTCGGCAGCTTTCAGAGCACTGGATTCCCATTTTGGCCAAGATAACGTCTAAAGGCTCTTGAAACACTTAGAATTCACGCTCTAAATGGCGATTACTGACTCCGAGTATTGTAGATGATACGGTGCTCGTTGGCCACATTATCGGATTCCAGGAGAGCTCAGTAAAAGTTGCGCAGAAATATGGTGGATTCGTTGGGCAGCATCATGCATGAGCTCAGGGGGGAGCTTGAGGTATTGGATGCTGGGTTATAATGGTAGGTTTTTGATCTAATGTGTTATGGGCACAGAATACCTGCAAAGAGTTAGGTAGGTGTGGTAGGCCATTAGTAGCAGAACGATTCAAACTGCTAATTTGGAGATTATAGGCAAGCCCCTTACGTCCCCTGATCTCAAGTACTTACAGTGGATCGATAGTACCTCATGTAGCCTTGTGAGTAAGGTAGATAGGTACATAATCTTGCAATTGTAGGTTAAAACGTACCAGTCAACCGTACTGCGTATACCACATATTTGGGCGTCTAGAAACCTCATTCAAGCCGGCGCTTTATCTAAAGCAAGGAAGCAACGCTCCATGTGACATACCAACCCGGCTACTAACCTAGCTCCCTTATCTAGGGTTGTCGTTTTTGAGTGTGGTAAAGTGAGACGGCCCCACTGATTGCTATCTTCCTGTCATTGATCTCTGTCCTGTTATCTGCTGTACAGGGAACCTCATTGAATGCATTTCCTAGGATTTATAGAAATCCGAGGAGCCAAATCTTGTCAATACCTAGGCAGTACCATGCTGACCTTCAGATCCTCAAACTTGGCCGAGGAAACAAATTCACATCGCCCCTTACTTGACCTTATCAGGTTGTTATTGATACGAAAAGTTTGAAGCTCCAAGTGGTGCGAACCGTGTCTGGGCGGAATCAAGGCAGCGGGAGCGGCGGCATCAAAAAACAGACATACTACGTTTGTTAAGTTCTTCATCAATATGGAAGACGATTTTAAACCCGCATTGATCGTTGTGGATCTACAGGAAGACTTCTGTCCTCCGGTGTGTACATCTGGTTTCCCCGTCCCGTAGCGCGGGGCCGGGAAAACCCACTGACGAAGTAACAGAATGGTTCGCTGGCTGTTACCAACGGCCGTGACGTGGCAGAGCCAATCAACAAGCTGCTCGAGTTGCCGTTTAAGCTCAAAATTGCAACCAAGGACTGGCACCCTCAAGACCACGTCTCATTCGCGGCGAACCACCCCGGCAAACAGCCATACGCCGACTGTGTGACCATTGTGAACCCGGACAACGCGACCGAGAGCTACTCGTCTCGGCTGTGGCCAGTGCACTGCGTGCAGGGCACGACGGGGGCGGAGCTGCTGCCGGAGCTCGACGTCGGAAAACTGGATAGGATCATCGAGAAAGGCACCGACCCGCGCGTCGAGATGTACAGCCCCTTCTACGACCCGTTCACGTCGCCACGAGTGAGCGACAGCGGACTGGCCACCCTGCTGCGCGACCACGCCGTCACCGACGTCTACGTGGTGGGGCTGGCCGGTGATTACTGTGTTAAGAGCTGCGCGGAAGATGCCGCCAAGGAAGGATTTCGGACTTACCTCATCGAGGAGGCCACAAGGCCCGTCGACGCAGGCAATTGGCCTGACTGCAAAAGGGCTATAGAAGGATCGGGCGCTAAGGTTGTAAGCATGAGAGGCCCCGAAGTCCTTCGCTTGATGACTGCACAACAAGATCGGAGAGACGATTGAGGGGGTCCGCGGATTACAGCAACAATGAAAACTGCATCCTAGTGGTCGCTGCGCCCAAGATCTAGCAAACTGGTCCCTGCATACCATACGGGAGTAGTAGTTACACTAGGTGGAAAAGCTTCACATGTGAAAGGCGCAATGGTCTAGATAATTAGTCTGCTGTTACATGTTAGTGGTATCCTTACAGATTCGACCCTACTGTACATATTGGGAGGATATGCAGGCTCTCCTAGCCTCGACCCTGTTTACTTAGTGCTTGCAGGTTTTGGTTTCTTCGGCTGCCTTTTCAAAGGTTGTGCCGTATACTTATTCGAATTCGGATTGCCTGCCGGTGTTTGTACCTAACCGAATACTGGGTTCACCCACATCTGCGCATATTTTGTACTACATACCGTTCAGTCCACGAAGTAGAAGATTCCACATAGAGACCTCAGTGGCATCTTATCATGCTGCACACCGACGCTATACTAATGTATCTCTCGGCTACTTCTTACTGCCCCCTAGTAAAGTTAGTCAATAATCGGCCAGGAATATAGCCCATAGTTAAGGAGGATCGCTGCCGGTGCCCACCTAAACGAGGATCTCTCTTCTAGTGTACGCTGTACATAGTACGCAGTAAGCAGTAGTGAATAATAGATGACTAACCAGGAGTACGGCTAGATAGTGATCGCATATCCAAATCTGCGTATATAGTAGATGCCGAAAAGTCGAGATGAGTCTATGGACATAACCAGCTGTGCCTCCGTCTCGCTTCAAACTATACATTGTAGAGTTTGCTTTAGCTTTAGGTAGGGCCGGCCCGGAGCACACCACGTAAGACTGTTGTGGCGAATCGTGTTTTGGTAAACCTTACTGCAACCTGGACTTATCATCCATCTTGTCACACCCCGTTGATGCCAGTAATGCGCGTAAGCCGCCTACTAAGTATGTAAGACGCCGGTGTGGGGTAGTTCCTATGCGCTATCGTCAAGGACTCGAAATTTTGATAGCGGTGTATGTATGTGTGTGTGTATGTGTTCTTGGCGAGGCCCTGGGTGGACGAATAGGTCCTTTCGGCCTTGAGATGGAGCGTGGAAGAAGGAATATAATTGTGACTTCGGCATAGATCGAAGTGAGCTGAGGCCATGATAGCCTCGTGAGCAGTCTCCGTTAAAGTTTTGAGCGACATCTCAGCCATATATAGATATAATCTACAGTACTGCGTATGCAGACTGCAGCAAGCATCCGGCATGCGTTGATATGTACATACCTACCTGCTTACTCGAACCCTGGCGCGGGTAGTAATAGCAATCAAGTCACAAGTAATACATTGGAGATCCGACCATGGCATACATACTCATGGGAGTTGTTGTTAGAGTTCAGCTTCATCTACTTACCTATTGTACAGTACCTTACCTGCACATAACGTTAACTTCTTTGCGTAATTTCTCAAATTCAAGCACAGAGCCCACCGAAAGGGACGGGTATCCGCTATTAGACACCCGCTAAAGTTTCCAACAGAAGGGAACATGCTAAAGATGGGGGAGGTGGGGGTGCGTTATCGTCTGTTATTTTAAGTAACATCGGTAATGGATCGAATCAAACAACATTGATGCTACCTAACCGACACGGTGGCTTGGGGCAAACTTTTGACATATCAGTGTAGTATTCAAAAGTCACTCAAAAGTAATTCTAGTCGCCAAGATACATTAAAGCTACGGTTGGGCTGCGCTGGTAACTATTACAAGTAACTTTTTATTCGGACAGCGCACGCCAGCACTCAGTGTGGGCCTATATTTGTAATTGATCTACAGACCAGACCTCTCTAAACTTGAAGCTCCCGAAGCCAGACGAGAAGCCCACTAAATTTCTCTTCACAATCCTGGATCAATCTAAATTCTGATTGTCCTGCTACCCCCCTCCGTGGTCCCTTCATTATTCGTATTCTATTTTCTCACGTCTTTCTGCTCTTTCTTTTTCTTTGGCTGCCTCACTGAGCCTCTGTTGTTGTTACCCGCTCTTGGTTCCGACGCGGCTCTCGATTGCCAATTGATCAATCGGTGTTCTTGATCAATCAGCTTCGGCACCCCACACCGACTGAAGGCGCCCAGAACAACTGCTCCGACAACTCGCCGACGAGCACAACTCTTGGGTCAACCAAACCATTTAATTTCTTTCACTCGACACAGAACGACACGGCATCTTGTCCCGTCCGAATTTGTAGTTGGCACGGCTTCAACACCTCCAACACCATATCCAAATAGGTACGGTGTGCTCTCTCTTTTTCTCTTTTTCTCTCTACCACTCCTGACTCCCTATCTGCCGCCAAGTCTTTTCCTCGCCCCCCACGTCTCAATCGAGTCGTGTAAGTCTCTACAAGAGCACTTAATGCTGGGTGTAACACACTATTGGTCACAAAACTAACATGTGCACCCTGTAAAGCGGTATAATTTCGAAACCCTCCTGATGCCGTCAAGATAGTTCCAAACATGATTGCTGCCTCTTCGTTTCTCCCATCCCGCTTTCGCGGGCAGCAGCCCAGCGACGCCCATGCACCTCCTTCGCAGGTGAATAAGAAGATTACCCCGGTTCTGCAGTTCTTCTCGAGACTCTCTTGTTCGCACCCGGTCCATACCATTGTCCTCTTCGCCTTGTTGGCCAGTGGCGCCTATGTCGGGGTTATGAGAGAGAGTCTGTTGGACGCAACAAGGAATGTGAGGAATGCGGAATGGTCCTCGCTGGCCGAAGGAAGCCGGAACCTGAGAACTGGCCCCGAGACTGGTTGGCGGTGGCAGGCTTCCGATTTAGATACAAAGATTGCCAAGGATGTCGATCACCGAGCTCTGATAACACTCGTGTTCCCCGACTCGAGTGAAAATGCGGCGCAGATGGCTCCCGAGGCGCATATCGTGCCTCTTCCCGACAACCTCACCGTTACCCATCTCCCTTCCACGTCGAACTCGATTACTGCCTACTCGCAGGACAGCGCCCTGGCTTTTGCTGTCAAGTACAGCGAGGCCCCTGAATTCGTCGCTGCAGTCCAGGAGATTCCCGACGATGGCCCGAACCAGGAAGTGCGCCAGAACGAGGCTGGTCAAGACGAGCAGAAGATGTGGATCATGAAGGTGGCTCGCGGACACTCGGGAAACAGTATTGTGCGATGGATGCAGAATGCCTACTCTGAATTCCTGGACCTGCTCAAGAATGCGGATACGCTTGACATTGTTATCATGATCCTCGGCTATCTTTCTATGCACCTTACTTTTGTTTCGCTCTTCCTGTCCATGAAGAAGCTCGGCTCGAACGCTTGGCTGGCTATCAGCGTTCTTTTCTCTTCCACCTTTGCCTTCCTCTTTGGTCTCAACGTCACCACCAAGCTTGGAGTCCCGGTCAGTGTTGTCTTGCTATCAGAGGGTCTGCCTTTCCTAGTAGTTACAATTGGCTTTGAGAAAAACATTGCTTTGACTAGCGCTGTGTTATCTCATGCGTTAGAATACCGAAAACCCGAGCAGAATGGCAAGGCAGGCAAATCGTCGAAGATCTCTAGCACGAATGATGGCGTTATTCAGTATGCTGTTTCGCGGGCTATCAAAGACATGGGATTCGATATTGTTCGCGATTACCTTATCGAGATCGTTATATTAGTTGCTGGGGCTGCGTCTGGCGTACAGGGAGGTCTCCAGCAATTCTGTTTCCTGGCTGCTTGGATTTTGTTCTTTGATTGCCTTCTGCTTTTCACATTCTATACCGCTGTTCTTAGCATTAAGCTGGAGGTGAACCGCATGCGCCGCCATCTAGAAATGCGCGGAGCTCTGGAGGACGATGGTGTCAGTCGGCGCGTTGCTGAGAGTGTCGCCTCCAACAATGACTGGCCTAGACAAGACACAGGAGATCGAGCTAGTGAGGCTCTCTTCGGGAAGAACGCCAAGAGCGGCAGCGTTCCAAAATTCAAGTTCTGGATGGTTGCTGGCTTCTTTGGTCTCAACCTTCTAAACATCTTTACGATCCCTTTTAGGACTTCTGGGTTATCAGGCGTCACTTCCTGGTCTGGTGGCCTGGGAGGGGTTGTAACTATGCCTCCCCTAGACCCTTACAAAGTCGCTTCTAGCGGTCTGGACGAGATCTTGTTCAATGCCAGAAGTCATTCTAAACCCACTGTGGTGACTGTCCTCACTCCTATCAAATATGAACTGGAATACCCTTCGGTACATTACGCAGTGCCATCTACTAGTGCAGAAGAAAGTCAGGAGGATGGCCATGGCTTCACACGCCTACACAGATATGGTGTAGGAGGTCGCATGGTAGGCAGTATCTTTGAGAGTCTGGAAGATCCTATACTGTCCAAATGGATTGTGATTGCTCTCGCCATGAGTGTGGCGCTTAACGGATATCTATTTAATGTTGCACGATGGGGAATCAAGGATCCAAATGCTCCCGATCACCCCATCGACCGCAAGGAGCTTGCAGCTGCCGAGAGGTTCAATGATCCTCGTGATCAGGCCACGCTTCCATTAGGCGGCATCCAGCCGCAGCGAAAATCGACACTCCCTGCTACTCCTGCTGAAACTGACGACGAGAGCGTCCAACTAAAGGCTCCTCCTAGACCAGCGCCCGTTCCTATGGAGCCTCCTTCGTCACCACCATCCCCTGGCCTTATGCGAAGCCCGGAAGAATTAAATGCTCTTCTCAAAGAAAAGCGTATGCATGAAATGAGTGATAGCGAGGTTATTGCTTTGTCTTTGCAGGGTACAATCCCAGGTTACGCTTTAGAGAAGGGTCTCAAAGATTGCTCGCGCGCTGTCAATGTTCGACGGTCGATTATCTCAAGAACACCAGCAACCACCGGCACGACAAGTCTTCTGGAGCGGTCAAAGCTGCCTTACCTAAATTATAACTGGGACCAGGTTCTAGGGGCCTGTTGCGAAAATGTTATTGGTTTTATGCCCCTTCCTGTGGGTGTTGCCGGACCCCTCGTCATTGACGGTCAGAGCTACTTTATCCCTATGGCTACCACTGAGGGTGTGTTGGTTGCTAGTACTAGCCGTGGTGCGAAAGCTATCAACGCTGGAGGCGGCGCTGTGACTGTACTAACTGGCGATGGCATGACTCGTGGGCCTTGTGTCAGTTTCGAAACTCTAGAACGTGCTGGCGCTGCTAAGCTCTGGCTCGACTCGGAAGAAGGCCAAGCCGTGATGAAGAAAGCATTTAATTCGACGTCCCGGTTTGCTCGGTTGCAGTCCATGAAAACTGCTATGGCCGGAACTAACCTCTACATTCGTTTCAAGACGACGACTGGCGATGCAATGGGTATGAACATGATCTCGAAAGGTGTAGAACATGCCTTGAGCGTGATGGTTAACGAAGCGGGTTTTGATGACATGAATATCATTTCAGTATCAGGAAACTTCTGCATTGACAAGAAGCCGGCAGCGTTGAACTGGATTGACGGCCGTGGCAAGTCGGTCGTGGCTGAAGCTATCATTCCCGGCGAAGTGGTTAAGGCCATTCTGAAGAGTGATGTTGACGCTCTTGTTGAGCTTAACATTTCCAAGAACCTCATTGGATCCGCCATGGCGGCATCTGTTGGTGGCTTCAACGCACATGCTGCCAACATCGTTGCGGCTGTCTTCCTCGCAACAGGACAAGATCCCGCACAGGTAGTCGAGAGTGCAAACTGCATTACCACCATGAGAAAGTATGTCACAAACTTTCGTACTCTGATAAGAACCTGATTTACTAATTCTTTTCTAGTCTGAACGGTTCTCTCCAAATAGCCGTTTCCATGCCATCAATCGAGGTCGGTACCCTCGGTGGTGGTACAATTCTGGAGCCTCAGAGCGCCATGCTTGACCTGTTAGGCGTTAGAGGATCTCATCCAACGAACCCCGGAGATAATGCTCGCCGTCTTGCTAGAATCATCGGCGGTGCTGTTCTCGCCGGTGAACTGTCTCTTTGCAGCGCTCTTGCTGCTGGCCATCTTGTTAGGGCGCACATGGCTCACAATCGATCCCAGCCTCCGACCCGTTCTACCACGCCAGCTCCAGCAATGACACCCGTTGGACTTTCCATGACTGCTCCTGCCGCTAGAAAATAAAGGGGCTGGCACCCCTTCATAATTAATTTACCATTGTGATGGCTTGCATTCGATTGTCACAATCAAGTACCATTATTCGAGGGTGTTCGGTGGGCGTCTTAGCAGATGTCACAAACATTAGATCACCCTATTGTCGAAGCATAAATTATATCAGATCCTTATAATGGCCCACTACCGGAAATATAGACATGAGCTATTACGACACGCCCGTACGATTAGCTTTAAAAATACCATTAGACGAGAGGTCCAAGATGGTACTGGTGTCTTGCATAGAGAAAACGAATGCGTACATATATATATACCTATTTTCATCAATCAGAGTCTTGAAACCGTGTTCACTGTGTTGTTGATAATAATACACCTGAAACGTTTTCTGTTCGCCTAATATCCAACCCTGTATAAACGCCTTCAAAGATACAACTGAAATCCATGACGATGGTGCTTGAAAGAATCGCTCTACTCTGAAACCTTGACCACCAGGTTCCCCCTCGTGCGCCCAGTCTTCAGCTTCTCGTACACCCTTGGCGCTTCCTCAAAGGGGATGATGTCACCTTCGATGACTAGAACACTCGGAGTCAGTTATGGTCATTCTGAGCGTGATCTGTGAGAATTCCAGGGGTTTCTAGGCGCTGTATTGGTCCAGGGAGAAAACTTTGTACTCTTCCAAGTTGCCGAAACAAAAAGAATATGGGTTCGAGGATTTACTCACCAGCCCGGATCTTCCCCTCCTGCATCCACCGAGCCAGCTCCGCGAGGTGCTCATGCTGATCTGCAACCGTTACGAACTTCCACGCCCGCTTGCCGCCGCCGAGGACGCTCGGCAGCAACGCGCGGGACACCAGAGCGCGGGTGCCTGCGACGCTGGCGGGGGCCCCGATCTGGACGAAGGTGCCGTCGGGCAGCAGGTAGTCGTCGGCGGCCCTGTACAAGTCTTGGGGGCTGTCGCCGACGGTGTCGAGGACCAGGCGGAAGACGGGGCCCCGGGCGCGGAGGGCGTCGGAGACGTTCGTGGCGGTGTAGTCGAGGACGGTCGAGGCGCCCAGCGACGCGCAGAGCTCCGCGTTGCGCGCGGAGCAGGACGCCGTCACGACGCAGCCGAGGGCCCCCGCGGCGACCTGGATGGCGTACGTGCCGACGCCCCCGCTGCCGCCGTTGACGAACACCTCGTCGCCCGCGCCCGCCCGCACGTAGGGCACCATGGCCTGGTACGCCGTCTGCGCCGCCGTGCCCAGCGTGCTGGCGTCCGACGGGGACACGGACCGCGGCACGGGCACGCACCCCGACGCGTACGGCTGCACGTATTCGCCCAGAGCCCCGAAGGCGGTCCGCCCTACTCGTCCGAAGACTGCGTCGCCTACTTTGTAGCTTGAGTTGTTCTTGTTCTTGTTATTGTTGGTGGTGTCAGATGTAGATGTAGAGGTAGAGGTTGAAGAGCTGACGACGCCGCTCCCGACTTCTTCGACGACGCCGGCGTAGTCCATCCCCGGCGTCGCGGTGAACGAGTGCGTCGCGAGCACCGAGGCCAGCTGGCCGAGCTCCGGGACCTTGTAGTCGGCCGGGTTCGGCGACATATACGTCACGCGCACCAGGAGCCTGTCCGCCGGTAGAGGTGTCGGGGGCCGGCGGGCGCTCGGGTTCAGCGTCAGGGCAGAGGCCAGGTTCTTCCCAGCCCTAGAGTATTGCCAGGCGCGCATCGTGTTCGGGTCTGTGCCTGGTTTGGGTTGTTCTTCCTTGTTGTTGTGGGCCATCGTTTGCTAGGGATCGTGAGAACTTGCTTGGTGTGTTTGTTGGTGGTTTTATATCCTTTTGTTCGTCCTTACCGTTTGATGAGGGCTTAGGATTAGACCTGACACCTTTTTTTATTCTTAAACTGGCCTTGGCAATCCTTTAAAATACCTACCTACAAGTCCACTTGGATACGCCTAGTTCGACTATGTTCCTTACATGTGCTATGAAATCCGTTGCTCACCAATCCCATGTATTGGAGGAGACTGATGTTTATCCGTTTCCCCCTCTTAGTCTGCGCTATGGTGACGTCACGTGGTTATATGAGGCATAGAACAACGCGATATCAAATGTTTCATTTCCTCTAGTAGGTATGCTAATCTACAGCTAAGGTTGTAAATAGTCTCCGTTATCGTGGGTTGCATTGTCTGCTCGAAATCCGCTTCCCGTCGTCCCACGGGCTTATTTATGGTCGGGGTGTTTCCGGAGACTTACGAGAAGAAACTTGGTATCACTCGGGCCATAACAATACCCGACTCAACCCAACCAACCAACCACCATTATAAACTAAACCAATCAATTAATCCCCTATTCTATTCTCTGTAAGGAGGCGCAGTAAGCCAAGGAATCTAGAATCTTTTGGCGCCGAGGTTATCGAACGAGAAACTCCTCTGGTTAAGCAACCGACTAGCTACGCATGGGGCGACAATCATCTGATTTAAATAATGCCTTGCGCCCCTCGAGGAAAATATCACGAGGAAGAACTCTGATTACATCCTTCGTCGCCACGGCATGTAGGTAGCCTCCGAGGTGGTAGGTATGCAGTCCCCGCCACAGTAGATCACGACATGGCATGAGGGGTTCAGACAGCCTGCTGTGGTCAGTCCGTCACTTATGTAGACTTCTGATCCATGTGCCTATTGCCAGTTGACATCGGATACATGGGCAGAGAGGATTTCACTGAGCAATATAGAAAACACCATTCTTGAATGTGGCTAATCAAGTGTATTCATATAAGATGTTTAATCCTACAATTTCCGCATCGCCTTTTATTCGGTATTCTTGTTCAGTGACTTCTTATTAGTTAGTCTCTTGCTTGTTATTATCCCGTTGTAATAGCTACACGATAGGCAACTGGGTCTATAAGATGGGAACCTAGTCAATTAAAGGCAGAGGCCAAGAGTACGCCACGCGCTCGGTATACGAATGAATGACTTGAATGTCCTGTGCTCTTATGACTCTCGTTACAGCAGAGTAGCCGTAAAATACTCTGTCCTCAAACTATACTCCCTCTGGTTCGATGTGCGATACTTGGCCACATGCCTGACTTTCTAAATTATACACCGCGCATATTACGTTGACTATGAACCTGCAGTACTACATCGCAGGACAACAGGGTGATGAGGTCGACAAAGAGAAGAAATACTTCGAAACAGTTATGAAAATGTAGTAAGGACGAAATAGAGTCCAGATATCCAAGAAGCTGCATAGACGATACACGAACAGCACATATGTTAGTTACTTTTAGATCGTGTTTCGTTTGTCATTGAGGGTGTTTCCCCCACGTCGTTTCCATTCTTCCTAGTCTACATGCAAGTGCGCCAAGAACCAGATAATTGGCTGCGTGATGAGGTCGAGAGAAGGTAGAGGGTGTGTGTAAGAGTTTGGAAGAAAAGCGTGAATCATCCCAGAATACTTTTATCTTTACCCCATACATATCAAGGCATATCGACATCATATCTCATGCCATTGAGATGTGTCCATTCACACTTATGAACGCTTCGTGAGTGTGTGTGTGTGTGTGTGTAGACGCCGCCTTTGCGCAGTCTAAGCAGCGCCCGTTTATGTCCCAACGATGAAAACCGGAAAATTCATTAACGCGCTTATCGTGAAGACATGGCCTTGGTCACCAGTCTCTTGAGAGCCAACTCCTTCTTCTTCAAGTCATCGGCACTCGAGTCCTCGAGCTCGAGCTGGCCCATGGCCTCGCTGAGAGTCTCCTCGATCTTCTCCTTCTGGCCACGCTTGAGCTTGAGGGAGAGGGTCGGGTCGGAGATGATCTCCTCGACGCGGCTGATGTAGGATTCTAATTGCTGCTTAGCCTCGAATCGCTTGCTGAAAGCCTCGTCGCTGTTCTTGAACTTCTCGGCGTCTTAAACCCATATTAGCAAATTACATTTTCGATACCTTTGATTTGAAAGCTTACCGTTGATCATAGTCTCAATCTCAGTGGTTGAGAGCTTGCCAACCGAGTTGGAAATGGTGATGTTGGCACTGCGTCCAGAGGTCTTCTCGGTAGCAGTGACCTTGAGGATACCGTTCACATCAACCTCGAAGACAACCTCGAGGACGGCCTCACCAGCTCGCATGGGAGGGATGGGAGCAAGAGTAAATTCACCCAATGAGGTGTTGTCCTCGCAGTTGACACGCTCACCTTGGTAGACCGGGAACTGGACGGTCTGCTGGTTGTCGGCAACGGTGGTAAAGGTTCTATTGATTCGGGTGGTTAGCGGTGTGATCTGACTGTATTATGATGTGGGAACCCTGGAGAGAGAGGGAGCCACGTATAAAAAGACGAAATCATTTCACAAACCTCTTTTTCAAAGTTGGCACAGTTTGTCCGCGGGTGACAACCGGGGCGAAGATGTTACCTTCCATGGCAACACCAAGGGACAGAGGAACGACGTCCAGAAGAAGGAGGTCCGAGGTATCGGCCGAAGTGGCTTTTCCGGAAAGAATACCAGCCTGTACGGCAGCACCGTAGGCAACAGCCTCGTCGGGGTTAATGCTCTTCTCCAGCTTCTTGCCGTCGAAGAAGTCGCTCAGCAACTTCTGGATCTTGGGGATACGGGTCGAACCACCGACAAGGACGAGCTCGTCGACGGCGCTCTTCTCGACACCGGAATCCTTGAGAACCTGGGCAACGGGCTCCAGGGTGCCGGCAAAAGCCTTAGCGTTGAGGTCTTCAAAACGGGCACGGGTGATTTGAAGGAAGAAGTCCTCGCCGTCGAATAGAGAGTCAATCTCAATGGTGGTCTGAGCACCGTTGGAGAGAGTTCTCTTGGCACGCTCGCAAGCAGTTCGGAGTCTACGGAGAGCACGAGGGTCGGAAGAGATATCCTTCTTGGTCTTGCGCTGGAACTCCTTCTTACAGTGGTCCAGAAGGTTGGTATCAAAATCTTGACCACCAAGATGGGTGTCACCAGCAGTAGCCTTAACGGTGAAGACACCACCCTGGATGTTCAGGAGGGACACATCGAAAGTACCACCACCCAGATCGTAGATCAGGACGTTGCGCTCCTTGTTGGACTTGTTGGAGCCCAGGCCGTAGGCGATAGCTGCGGCGGTAGGCTCGTTGATGATACGAAGGACGTTAAGGCCGCAAATGGCACCGGCGTCCTTGGTAGCCTGACGCTGGTTGTCGTTGAAGTAGGCCGGAACGGTAATAACGGCCTTCTCTACCTTCTTACCGAGCTTGGTCTCGGCAATCTCCTTCATCTACACGGCGCGTGTCAGCAATAGTCCCAGTGGTCCCCGTATAGCGGTGCTACGACTTACCTTGGTAAGAACCATGGCGGAGATCTCCTGGGGGGAGAAGGTCTTGGTCTCGCCGAGGTACTCAACCTCGACGATGGGGTTGCCTGAGCTGCCCTGCTCAATGACCTTGAAGGGCCACGACTCGATGTCCTTCTTGACGATGGGGTCGCTGAAAGGTCGGCCAATTAATCGCCTGCGATGAATGCACATTAGAACGTGGTCCTTAGGCTCATTGGAAAAGCGGCGATGGTCGACCTACTTGACATCGAAGACGGTGTTGCGCGGGTTCATGGCAGCCTGGTTCTTGGCGGCCTCACCAATCAGACGCTCCTTCTCGTTGAAGGAGACGAATGAGGGAGTGGTGAAGCTACCCTGCTCGTTGGCAATGATCTCGACATTGTTTCCCTCGTAGATGGCAACGCAAGAGTAAGTGGTACCTGTGAGGCGGGGGAGAGCCGCTGTTAGCTGCTGTATCCATGATGGAACGCGGGGCACGGTCGCAATATGAACATACCCAAATCGATGCCGATGGCACCGTCGTAGACTTCATCGGCCATCTTTGCGTGGTTTCTGGGGAGATCAAGAATGGGAGAGGGGATGCCGGAAGACAGGAAATTTGCAACGGACAGGAACTCTGCGAGGAACTTTATTTGTGCAAATATCGCCCGCTTTGTGGAGGGACGCTATGAAAAAAAATTCTGCCCCGCCCCAAGCACCGCCCCAAGCGGTGAGCGGTGAATCAAAACCCGTCAAAACTCATCAAAACCCCACCTGCAGCCTGCGCACTACCGAGCCGGCCATGAGATAAGACCCGATAGCTGGATTCTACTGAATCAGGGCCCTGATCAAGGGTCCTCCAACTAGGCTGCCTAGGCACCTACCTAGCGTCTGCCTACTAGGTACAGTCTACCTGCAGTAGGTGCTTACAGTACTGTTCGCAGCGCACCGCGCTTTGCCTTGCTCACTAAAAGATTTACTAGTAGGTAAGGTTTGCTAGTCTAGTACTCCGTAGACATCCATATATCGAAATTTACACAACATCCAACGAGTACAAGATTACATTGGTGGTTGAAGTCTTTTACAAATATCAAGCCCATAGCACAATGACTCGACTTCTACCCACCCGCCACCCACATATGTAGATGTCAAACTACCTGCAGTTGGCCGTACTAGTACTATAGCTAGAACACACCATATCATCACTTGAACTACATAGCCTGTTGTAATGCGTACTGCATTATTGCTACATTTGTGAACTACAGTTTATATGCCTGTGTGGGCATCTGGTATCGTCCTAGCCTTCGCATACCTGGCTCTAACCAGTACGAAGACCCAAAGAGGTATTATACTTGTACATCGCAACCAAGAAGCATGCACACAATGGCCCATCCGAATCGTCCTCCCCAGCATTTCGCTATAACCACTTGTACCCACCCAAACTCCGAACCCAGCAAAAAGAAGTTCCTAAACAGTGCAAAGTCAACAACTCACCCGAGCTGGCTGTGAGGCAGCAGCATCAGCCTGCCCTAATAAGCATAAGAGCCAACAAACTATGGGGAGTGTTACTGAACAGGCTAGAGGGCTGAGCAACGCTCTGTAGGGATAGATAATGAGCCGACGAGACTCGGGTTGCTTCATCGTTAACCGCTTGTGTTAGGCTAAGCAGCGAACCGTGAGATGTGGTACCCTAGGAAAAAGGATGAAAATAGCGTGCTAGCAACCAGGCCATTAAATCTCTAGCAAGCTCCGACTAGGTATCGTTTACGCACCACACGCAAAGGATCAGTGCCTGAGCAAATTAAGGTGTACGACGAACCTCTCCATTTCCATATTTAGACCGTTAGGGGCTCTTTCGCCTTTCGGGAGCGCCGCAAGGAGAGTCACCTCAACCCGATTGATTCCATACCGTAGCGTAACATCAAATACTGGCTCTCCTCGCTTGTCAAATGACACCGACGAGGGATATATCCGTGACGTGTCGTGAATCACGTGAAGCTTCCATTCCCGGTGCTCCGGTTCCAAAAATGGCGCGACTTGTGGCTTGAGTTGCAATCGGAAATGGCTTAGCGGTGCATTGACGACAATCTCTTGCTGGTATTCAGTTGCACTGGCGAGGAAGGCCATGAATAGTTTATTCTCGACCTGAACTGAGGGGTGGGTAGTAATGACTAATCTCGGCATGAGGGCTTCTGTTTCTCCTGAAGAAGTGGTTAATAAGTGTGTTGCCAACACGGAACGTGAATACTTACTGATCGGTCGCGGCCTATACTTCTGTGCTTCCAGGATGTCTGTGGCACTTCTCTTCGGCGCCGGTGGAGGCGGAGGCGGAGGCGGAGCTTGGGGCAAGGTTTGTTGGTATTGTGGAGTAGTACTGTTGGCCGTCGGAGCCGGAGCATTCATTACAACCGGGACGAAATGCTGAAATGTCGTGGGTGTGGCCTGCGGCCGAGCAACAGGCGCCGTTTGCACAGTATCTTCGGTCTTCGTTACACCTATCACGCTCGGACTGGGCGGACCTACAGAGGCGGACATACTCCGTGCCTTTTCTAGCTGACTCAGGTTGACTGATGTCCCAGCAGAACTCGCACCGCCAAATGGATTTCTGTTTACAGGAGTCCCGTTTCGTGTGGCCTCGCTCTCTCCTGATTGTGCCGTTGCTGGTGCTGGAGATCCTGTCACGCTATTTTTGCCACCAACATGAATGGTAATCTTCTTGGGGTGCCCAGGGGTTTCCGCGACCTGCGGCAACTTCAACTTGATCTTGGGTTGGGGTGGCTCGGGAATCTTTTCTTTGGCTTCTTTGAGAAGTTCTTGAAATGTTTCCTGTGCTAATTAGCGCTGATATGTGAACTTGAGGGCGCTTCCCAGACTCACTTCAAGCTCCTGCGCCATTGCGAAAATCTCACTGCCATCCTCATTGTAGTGATAGGCGTTCTTCCATATGAGGCTCGCTTGGTCTTCGAATGCGGCCCAACCCTTGAAATCGCTTACATACGTTGCTTCCAGCCGGCCATGCTGGCCACGAACCTGCTTTTGCAACGCCTTAAGTGAGAGAGGCTCAGCGATGACCTCATAATAGTCCTTTAGAGTCCGCGGGGGAAGATATACGAATGGTTCAAAATAAGGGTAGTCGTCCCTGTGCGCTTTTGTTAGTTATTGAACCCCGTCACGAACGCACCGAAGGAGCTTACGAGTCCTCTTTCTTACGAATCAACTCCTCCACAATCTTCTCCTGAGCTTGCTGGAAGCCGAGTCCATTAAATGGTACACCTTCATAATAGTGATCCGCTTTGCCAGTGCGTGCGGTAGATCTTTGAATTGGTGTCGTAGAATCTCGGGATGGTTCAGGGTCAGTTTTTCTCCACGAAGATGCTCGTCGGCGTCTTCGTTGAGAGTCGGTATCATTATCCCCCTCCTCTGGCTCATCATCCTCATCCCGCCCTTCATTTTCGCCATCCTCTTCTTCGTCTTCCTCTTGCTCGTCCTCAGCTTCGGCGTCGTCACCATTACCTTCGGATAGTGACTCTATATCGTCCTCCTTGGTGGCCTGCGCGTTGGTATCCTCATCTGCCTCGCCATCAACCGCTTCGCTATCACTCCCGTCGTCCGGTTCAGGTGTAGGAGGCAGTGGTGTAGGTACTGCTTGGTAATTCCCTGACTTATAGGCAGGGTTGTGCTTGACCATCAGGTTGCTTACGGCTTTGCGCACACGTTCTGCGTCGCTAAAGATGGTAGAGTTTCGATCGTTGGTCTCTTTCGCGTTAGAAACTAGACGTTTAAAGTCACTCTCAAGGGAGGACAGTGTGGAGTATCGTCGCTCTTTGAGTTTGCGCTCGATGACCTCGAGTGATAAAGGGAGTCGTATCTTCTTGTAGTACTGAAGATTTTCTGATCGCGAAGGAAGAGCTTCAAAATAAGGAGACACCGAGCGGCCACTAA
Source organism: Xylaria castorea (assembly GCA_022495115.1). Lineage (NCBI taxonomy): Eukaryota > Fungi > Ascomycota > Sordariomycetes > Xylariales > Xylariaceae > Xylaria > Xylaria castorea. The sequence continues at coordinate 507,351 of MU382643.1, read as the reverse complement.
AGAGCAAATTAGTGTTAGCATATATTTGTTTAGTATTGAGGTGAGTTGATTTGAAGGATATTGATGCCAATTGCAACATGTATGCCCTTCACGACAGATCCAAATGGGTTCGAGATTCTACAAGATACACACTTTTTATCTGTGGTGGCTCTGATCGACTCGAGGATGTTCAGCCCATACGCAGTCGTGGATTCGTTGGTCTCGCCATTTGTCAAGTCGCCATATTCCTAGGATGCATTTCAGTCAGTCGAGTCGGAATGATGCAGCTGATGAAGCGTAGATGGGTGGTTCGGATTGGTGTCCACAGCGTTCAGGCTGGATTAAGGGGATAGGATCGGGCCCTCGTTTGATGGCGGGTGGATTGACCCAAGAACAAGGCGATGGATTGCGCATGGTACTGGCCGGATAGCCATCGCACCTAAGTAGCTAGCCCTGTTGCTGCTGACCTACCGCGACCCTTGTGCAAGTCTACGGGAGCTCAGCAGCGTGGTGGATATGGATTGCGGTTTGCGGTGAGACCCTGCCGTCTGTCGCAAAGCATCGCGCACCATCCATCGCATTGCTCGCATTACTCGCACGGCGCGCATCGCATCGCAAACGTCGACGAAAACAAAAAGGATTGAGACTCACCTCGACCAATTTGCGACGCTTAGCAGCGCGATCAGTGTCGGCGGCGGCGTCCAACCCGTTGGCGCCGCTCGCCTTGCGCTTGCTCTCCATGGCTCGGTGCTGCAACTCGACGTTGAGCGAGGCGCACGTAGCGCGGAAGCTTGACGCGGTGTTATTGCGGAGGAGGGGGGCAGCAAGTAGCGTGGGAGCGTTCTGCAATCGGGGGTTGAGCGAAATGGCAACACCTAAACACGCTCGACTTGGCGGCCACAAATAAATCTCAAGGGTAGCGTCTAGCTATGACGTGGAGAAGTCCCGCGTTTTAGGGATATATATCGGGTTAAGTAACTTAGGTAGGTTCTTTGGTAGGAGAATGGAGAATGGAGGAAATATGCCCGAATAAGTGTCCGTCAATAAGTTCAACGTGGTCCTGCATTCGAAATTGCAGCACACTACGTTCGCAGAGTCCGAGCCGCCAACATGCCAAGCAAAGCAAGGAACCCGACAGGTCCCAAGCGTCAAGGGTGATACAAGCCACGATGCCGCTGTAACGGTCAATCGATAACAGTTGGTGGGGGACTGGCTGTGGCGGTGCTTCTCTCTAATCGATAAAGCCGTAGGAGGGGATACTATACCTGATAGTGGAATAAAGCTTCTTACAGGCATGTCTTTGTTGACTTTTCCCCTCCACTAATCGCACGATCGCGACCACCAGCACCCTCCAGCTTTTTCGACAAGACTGTTGCCCAGGACACCTCTCCCGCCCTTTCGCGCTTTGTCGCCTTTTAGATTTTCCTTCTCAACCATAACAACAACAAGTCTCTCTTGACTCGTACTTTCTTCCCAAACAACACAAGACAAAACTCTAGAGTCTTGACACAAATCAACGCGTTCTAGGGCACCTACATATACTTCTCGACTCTTGCACCTACCTACCTTTCCCTTTCGCATCCTCCAAAGTCTCACCTTTTCCTGTCCGAGTCGGCCCTGCAGTACTCGGAATAATTTGCCTCGATTCTTTTTAAAGTTCGTTCTGTCAACAACCGTCCGACACCATGCCGGTGGACGTCGATACGAGCCGTCGCAACGTAGAGCCCCGGCTGCTCAAGGACAGTGAGCGGGCGCAACTTAAGGAATTCCTCGAGATGATCCACTACTCTGCTCGGTAGGCTGCCCGGCTTCCTTTGGCTTCCCTATATCACCCATCAAGTCATTAACTTGAACTTCCAGTTATTCAGATGACGAGTACGAATACCGACACGTTCAGCTCCCCAAGGCTATGCTCAAGGCGATTCCAAAGGATTATCACGACGCATCCAAAGGTACCCTGAAGTTATTGTGGGAGGACGAGTGGCGCTCGATGGGTATAACCCAAGTATGTGGAACTGTTTACCTGGTTTGGCCCAGGTGCCACAAGGACGAATTTGAGCTAATTATACTTTACCCTGTAGAGCTTGGGCTGGGAGCATTATGAAGTACATGAGCCTGAGCCGCATATTCTACTCTTCAAGTGAGTGTTTCCTCGACCTACCTCTAAAAACCACTTGCTAATCTACAACCCCCAAGGCGTCCGCTCAACTATGAGCCGCCTTCGTAACGGTCCAATGGATCGTCGCATCTACGAGGCCACACCCCACCAACCCCCTCTCTCGAGGGCTTCTATCTACCCTCTACTGCATAGCGCTGTCGCATTTGATATGGATATGGGATTACTTTTTCGACGACTGATGACCGTTCTTTCGACTCATCGACCGGTTAGCCCCTCACGGGCCTTGACCGACTTGAAAGCTCCGACCGATTTCGGCCTAAGTGGGGTTTTTTTGTTTTGGCCTCCCATCGACCAACGCATACAGTTGCCTTGGAGGGTTTGTACGTTACAGGACTATTTGCATTTGGTATCATATGAGTCTGGGAACAGGGCGCGAGCGTCATCGAGCTTGCCTGACCATGTTTCGGGATCAGACTACATGTCAAGGCGAATGAGGGACAGACCAGAGACAAAACTCGGCAGAGCCCAATATGCCTGCCGAACCCGGTCAATCGCCTTTTGGCCTATGGCAGTATATATGATGTTTAGGACGGGAACATGAATGAAAATGAGTAATGCATGACCATATGCTGGTATTTCTTTCTTATGATAGTACAGTTCCAGTGTTGCCGAACTGGCTTCTATATGCCTGTTGTCGCGTGAAGCTCTTTTGAACAGCTCTTCCAGAGTGTGTAACTCTGGATATAGTAGTGGTGGAAAGGGTTTGGGAGATGTCCAGCAATTGACCAATCCCAACCGGTCATCACATGCGGCTACCTACAGTAGGTAGTACTTTACTTATCCTGGTACCTGAAGTATCTAGGTATAGTCTAAAGATAATCGCCCATTCTCATTCATAGGGTTTAGAAAACTGATTGTACTAGGGTCTGACAGCGATGGCTGTAGATTACTCCTGGCTGTCAGGCCCTTGGAAGCTGGTGGATGCTACTAAATCAACGGAATTCATCTCTAACGGTCGCCACAGATTGTACGATAAGATACCTATATATGTAATTGGCGAGGACCAATTAAGATTAATCTGGGCCGGGTCGAGCCTCCATCGCCGCAAACTCAAGAGCAAGCCACCAGTGTCTTACTTTGATCGATCCCTCCGTCATTGCTTGTCTCTCCGAGACCCACGATTGTGGATGTCATTCACAGAAATCCCTGTTTGCCGATACCTAAGTAACCTAGGTTAGTCGTGTCTGCAAATAGGTGCAAGGATTTAGCCTAGATTAGTGTGATATGTTCTAACCTGGACTCGTCTTCTAGCTATGCCTCTCTATGCATTATCACCTGCACGCATATCGGTGGGTGCGACAAACTTATAATTTTCATCCCGATTGGCCATAGCCCGACGGAAACGTGGCAGCCAGCGAAAAGGGCTGCCATGTCTCCTTCCCTGCAGACATATAGACCTCGAGTAAAGTGTCCTATCCGCAACCACGAATGCGTAATTGGCCCATTGAACCGTCGGCACATTGAAATCAAAACGTCCCACGTACCGACAGACTGGATCCCGATCTGAAACTGGAGATCTGCATATCATGTGTATAGTCATACAAGTGTGAGATTCTGTGCGAGGCTTCTGCCCGTGTTTGCCTGATCTCTTCCGAGCCAGCAATACGAAGTAACTAGAAGCAAAGGGTTGACAATGATACGCGAGGTTATTCGGGCATTAAAGACTCCAGACTTCTTAGTTAGCCGAGGAAGAAACAGATCCTCATGGCCCCCTTGAAGCTATAGAAGATTACTGCAATTTAGATACTCTTACAAGCCCTTGAACACAAGACGAGTCCCTATATACCCTGTAATGAGGTTTACAAAAGGGGCTATCATTAACACCGTCTCTGGGTCGATTTTTTTATTAGTGTTTGGGGTCGAGCATCGTATCTCGTTCAACGTCGGGCCTATAGCTTCGGTTTCGAGCCGTTCCGTATCATACTATTTGCAGTCGGGATAGAGCATTGGATCGAACCAGTCCGAGAAAGGCAAAATATAGGGTGGCTGAATACGCCGAATTCTGTTTAATAGGTCTTCATATTAACCAATTAGCAAGGTAGGCGCTGCTGCGTCAACTGCAGGACTACCATTGCAGTAGGTAGGAAAAGAAACGACGTGCTGGCACCATTTTCGACAGACTTGGATCCAGTCATACCACGGTGGATTACATCCATCGATTTCATTTTTATGCCCTTCAACATCCCCGATTATCGAGGATGCAGGAAGGAAGTCGGCTTTCCCGACGATAGCGCCTCGCAAGCGAAGCATTACTATGTTGACGAATTCGCTGGTAACATTGGTACTTTTGCCGGCTTTGTAACCCATTCCTGACTGCGTTGACTCTGGGTATACAAAATAATATCCTCTTTAACTCAATCGCTGTCCGAGGCGGGTTTATTACTAAACCTGGTGTCTATGATGGAAGGCCTTCGGTGATGCAAGCTTCTCTAGAACAAATTCCTAAAATGTTTAAATAATTGGTATGCTGGATTATTTCTTTTGCTATGGCTTCGAATACGTCGACTATCGTTCTGGAAAATTCTGAACTCTCTCCTGAGGTATATACTGCTTTAAAATGTTTGTTTTAACATACTCAACGAAGCTTCCTGGCCCAAAAGAAATTTATTTCTAATAAAGTTAAAACAACTCCGAGATAACTTCCCGGGAAGAACTTGAGAGGACTTGGATCCAAGATTTTGAGTTTGTGCTCCAAGTTTTCATAACTTACACTTAAAATCAATAGTTTGTCCTTCTTCTGCTCTAAGAAAATTTACATTATAACCAGCTAGATGTTGCCGTAAGACCTTTCTGAGCCGGCGTGGGCGCCTCGCTGTTTGTGCAAGTAGCTCTGCTGGGGTTAGAGTTACCCTTTTATTTGTTATATGGCTATGCTTGCCTAGTTGTAGGGTCATTACTTCCACACTTATTTCCTATAATAAATTAGTACTATAAGTACATCTTTGTTACTAGACATAGACAAGCCTCCTCGGAGGCTTTTCAAATACATTCCTGTTCTATTTACCTCTTTACATCCACACCTACGCTTGTTTCGATCGTTCATAGGCTCATTTACCCATACGCCCGATGCGATTCTCAATAGCAAAAAAGTCAATATGGCGTTTTCAGCTTTATGGACAATTGATTGAAAGCCATGCATTTGTTAGAACTCAAGTCTTGTTGTGCATCACTACTATATCGATACTTTGAAGAAGGTTAGCCTACTATCGGAATCTTGGCATTTTGGATGCTGACATATTCTGGAAGCGAAACGCGCAGTGTTAACAGGTGGAATGCTATATAATGGATTCCGACAGTAGATTGCAATGTAATTCCTCCATTCACTCTTCAGCCTCTACGTCAGGTCCACCAGAACGGAGGTCAGCATCGATTGACCGCTGTAAGTATCTAACACACGACCTGCACGGGCTGTAGAAGCCTGAACACGGCGGCAAATTCCTTCCTCCATGCCGTCGCCTGTCTCCTATCGAATATCAGGTTTCTCAGCGCGCGATTATTCGAGAAACACCAATTCACCCAATGGAAATGGCCGGAGACTTTCGAGCGTGTGCCACCACGTGGTCATTAGAAAGTCTACCCCTCCTCATTCTTGAGGATATCTGCGACTATCTAGCCTTGGGGCGCAACGAGGACGGGAAGGACGAAGGAAGCATTGGGGCGTTCTCACTTGTAAGCCGCAGTTGTTATCGCGCCGCTGCGGCACAGCGGTTTGGCAGGATCCGGTTAGCCTTCTCTGGCCACACAGTCTTGCGAGATGTCTTGAAGACATGGGACGAGATCCTAAGAATGGGCAACCACTTTCGCCATGTGCGCCAGCTGATATTGATGTACGCGGAAGAGAACGGCAAGCCTCGGACGGTAAACCATAATGATGCGCGGGGGTACTTCGACGTGGACGATTCTCTCAAGCCAGCGGGAATCACGCTGAGCAAGCGCTGGCTCGCAGCCGCACAAGGGGAGGATGCTAAAAAGAATTGGCAGGTCCTTTCCCAGTTGATCAGTCGCATGCCTGGCCTCAAAGACTTTGTATACGCTTTGGGAGATCACCTGGATCCATGTATACTTGCGGCGATTCATGCAGTCGGCTGCCGCCTTCACATGCATTGCTTCAGCCTCCAAAGCTTCTACCAGCCCAAAGACCGGCCCAGTGACATCAATCCAGATGATTATGCGCTAGCTACTTCGCCGTGTCTACACGCCATCGTGGTGTCACACGCCCAGTTCAACAGGGACGGGTTCGTGGATTACCACAGAGAGGCCACTTTGCGCATGGTGGCTGGCGCAGCTCCGAATCTCGCGCATGTTTGGCTGAGAACCAGACATATGAGCGGCACTCTTGCGTTTCAAAGGGCAATCCGAGGCCCTAGACCACCCTGGCGGGGTTTCTTTCCTAGCAAGGAAAAGGAAGATGATGCCTCTATGGGTAGCCTCAAGAGTCTTATGTTGCATAACGGCCTTGAAAGAAGAGAGAATATGGTAACTTGGAGCCACATTACTGATCTCTCTAGACTGCGATGTCTGGCAATGTCTTTCGAGATGTACACCCCAAGATCGTACACCGCAACTGGCGAAAGTCTCGATACATTAGTAGAATTGGCGGAGACAGGTCAACTTGCGTCGCTTCGATCATTCAGCTTGGATTATTGCGGTGACCCTGAACTAGGAAATTATAGCGAGCTTCTTATACCTATCACTAGATTCCTGAACAGCGTAGGTCTGTTGCAAAACCTACACGTACCACACGTCGATCCCATGCGTCTTGAGGCACTCTTCGCGGCTATGTCACGCCATACATTGTCTCCCTGCTGCCAACTCTTATATGGCACGCAGGGTTCTTAAGTATGGCATCGTTATCTACCAACCTTCTGTAATTCGACAGCCGCGAAACGCAATATACAGCCGCTATACAATTCGCCTTATTTCGAAGCCTCATGCATTTCCAAATGCTACCCAAGTTCTACTATTCCCCGCCGTCTGACGTGCGTTTACTGCCTTACTGTAGCTGTTTGCGCCTGGCTTGTTAGTTAACTACTTCTAGCTGCGAGGTACTACGCTTTTGCTCTTCTCGACTCATTTCTAAGCCTCGAGTTTTTTTCTAATTTCAGTAAATGGTCGCTACCTATTTAAACATAGTCTTTCCTACCACGAACGGCCGCAACAATCCCGCTCTTCTATGGCGGCTGCTCTGATATGTATATATCCGCTCTTAAGCTGGTTAGCTCGCATGGCTTTAACCTCGTTGGATATGCCCATTGCTATTTTTTTCTTCGATGACATCGAGTAGATTACTTATGGTTGCGGAGGCATATAGTTCTCAGGCTAGCGACGGCCTCGGGATGGAGAATATTGACGATGGTTTTCTCTGTGTTTACATGTTCTCGCGGAAGGCTACATTATATAATGCATGTCTGTAGTACAAGTAAGTATGTAATCAACAGAGCGTTGGGAAGTGGGGTGGTTTAGAGGAAGCACAGTACATAGATACGCCAGTCTACTGTACTCAGGTACTGAACCCAGATGCGACGATCATCCCGGCCGGACGGACCCCTGATTGACGCAGTCTGGAAGTTGGTGCTAGTGTCGAACCACCTGCCCGTAATCGTCTGGTATGACGTTGGATTGTTCGATTTTATAAGTACATCCTAAAGGGTACCTCCCCATTATTAATCATTAAATCGGCCGCGTCCGTAATCTCTCCGTAAGAACACGTTGTAATTGTCTCTCGAGCCGTAATCGTTGTTGAACAATAGATACAATAACTTTCCATGTGCTTGCCGCTTCAACATGAATGCAATGCACAAGAATGTTCTACACGATTGATATCTTCGTCCAACTGAAGCTCGTGGGAAAGTAGCATCGTTGTACTACTACAGTCCTGTTGCATTGTTCGTTCTCTGTCCAACTGCCGCTAATAAAGTTAATTCTCGTTAGCGTTGTTTTTCCACTGTCAATAGTAACTTTCCGTACTTAACAATTAGAGGTGGCGATCCTGCATTCTGTACATACATTTCCCGTTGCGGTACTTACCTATTATTAAGTGGAATCCGAAATCTGGCTAAATTCCATATCTCGGCCACTTCATCCACTTTCGCTTGCTACCGACTTAGCACATACCTAAGTAGAATACTATCCTCGACTGTCCCGCCTTTGCATTTGCCGAATGAAGCAGGAGGGTGCTATCGGTCCATTGAACATCCTGCGGGCTCCCGGTGCTTCATACACCAACTATCACGCCCTGCCTTGACAATACACTCGTTTGAGATAGGTGTCCATAACGACTACGACCCCATCTACCGCCGATATGCCGTCTGCTGGGAAGCTGTTCTTCCTGACTATTTTTGCCCTTTGGGGATCGCCTGCGCAGTGCAAGACTACCAAGGGAGAGCAAGATGATTCTTGTGCAGTATGTCGTTCCCACTGCTCTCTGTAGCCTCTTTACTCTTTCTCGTTACCGGCGCGCCAGCCGTTTCGGCGGCCACCCAGTCGCATCTCTATGACGACGTTTCTGACCATGGCATATACCAGTTCTCACCCAAGTCTATCGTGAGCGATGCTTGTGTTTCCTATCAGACCCTCGAGAACCTTAACGCCAAGGTAAAGCCCGCTGTTGACGAGTTGACAAAGAACACCGATTTTTTTTCCTACTACCGACTGAACCTTTTCAACAAGGTATGTCCCTTCTGGAACGACGAAAATGGCATGTGTGGCAACATCGCATGCGCCGTCAACACGATAGATAATGAAGAAGACATACCCAAGACATGGAGGGCCAGTGAGCTGGGAAAGCTCGAAGGCCCATCCGCAAAGCATCCAGGAAAGAAGGTGCAGAAGGAAAAGCCACAACGACCATTACAAGGGTTATTGGGAGAAAACGTCGGCGAAAGTTGTGTAGTAGAATATGATGACGAATGTGACGAGCGGGACTACTGCGTGCCCGAGGACGAGACCACGAGCTCTAAGGGTGATTACGTGAGCTTAGTCCTAAATCCGGAACGATTCACCGGCTTTGCTGGTGAAGGCGCCAAGATGGTATGGGACGCTATATATCGAGAGAACTGCTTTCAGAAGTCATCATTCCCGCAGTCGGCCTCCTTAGGCACTTCCTCGCTATTACAGGGGCCAGCCGCCCAAGATTTTCGAAATGTCCTTCACTCGGCAGAACGACAACAGATATTTGAGCAACACCATCAAGACCCCAGCACATCGTTCGCACAGACTGGCCTGGAGAACGAGGATGAGTGCCTTGAGAAGCGCGTCTTTTACCGTGTAATTTCAGGCATGCATTCAAGCATCAGTACCCATCTTTGCTGGGATTTTCTCAACCAAACCACGGGTGAGTGGCAACCTAACCTGAAGTGTTACACTGAGAGGTTGCTCACTCACCCTGAACGTATCTCGAATCTGTACTTCAACTACGCATTGCTTACTCGCGCCGTCGCAAAACTTGGCCCATACCTGCAGAGCTACACCTTTTGTTCAGGGGAACTAGATCAAGATGCTACCACGAGAGCTAGCGTTCTTGCTGTTACGCAGGCATCGTCCTCTGTTCCGCAAATTTTTGATGAGAGCCTAATGTTCAAGAACGGTGAGGGACCTTCGTTAAAAGAGGACTTTCGGAACCGCTTCCGAAATGTGAGCCGGATCATGGACTGTGTCGGCTGCGACAAGTGCCGGCTTTGGGGTAAATTGCAAACCTCGGGCTACGGCACGGCATTGAAGGTCCTGTTCGAAACAGACAATGATAGTGGCGAAGTCCCAGAGCTAATGCGAACAGAGTTGGTTGCGTTGTTTAACACCTACGCACGGCTTAGTAGTTCGGTAGAAGCGCACCACAAATTCCGGGCAATGGCGAAAGCTGCGAACGCGGACAAATCGCAAGTGATCTCACCAATTCCAGATCGCGCAAAGAAACCCCACGCCGTTCAATTTACGCCAAACTCACCGAAAAGTGCTAAACCTACCAAGTCGGATCATCCTACGAATTCGGAGCCCGAGTCCGCTGACGTGGAAGATATGTGGGATGATGAGTATGCCGATGACGAATACGTACCGCCTGAAAGGCAGGGACATTCCCCAACTACACGAGATTTGTTCCAGGCAGAGATGAACCAAGTGATCAAAGCCGTAAAAATGGTCATTGGGGGGTGGATCAATCTCCCCAAACTAATGTAAGTTTGTCCAGACCCTTTGTTGGGAAAGGTTCTTCAGCTAATGGAGAACTATACTTTAGGTTCTCTATCCTAATCTTTGAACTCAATCGTTTCTGGGAGTACTATATTGGACTACCCGTTACGCCACGAACATGGCACCTGGAGCGCACAAGTTTTGACGAGCTGTAGACCTATCTACAGATTTTTGATTCTGCTTCATTTGCTCGCTATTTGCTACTTGCTTGCTTACTTGTTCGCTTGAATATTGCATACTTGGGCGTATATTGTATTGGCTATATATACAAGAACGAGGATTGTAGACTCAGATGTAGCATGATTGTATTGTCTGAAACTGGATTCAGATTAAGAGGCTGCGAGCGGATTGTGTTTCATTCGCTGGTGGCCTCATACCGTATAGCATAAGGGGGGAGCTGATATCCCCCCCAGACACCAGCATCTTCAAAATAGCTAGGATCATAACGGCGGAGTTTGATAGGCGTTCTGTCTATTTTGTTTATCCAAGGGGATGGAAAAAGCAGCGGTTCCAATATGATTCATTCTGGCCTACTGGCCTTATCATACTCGATGACGCTTTTGTATAGGCTACCTAATCGTGGCAACATTACATAGAATAGGGGCAATGGAAGACTTTTGCGCCTTGACCATACATTTTATAAAAAGTGGCTATTATACTTGGTGACAGGATACTATCAATCTCACCTTTGCATGGGGGGTTTGATGTCCGGATATTGGGTAAAAGATGGTGAGTATAAATTCAGTAGCCGAATAACCCGCGTCCCCCCTCAGTGCGCCTACTATCTGGCAACGGTACGTGCGTGACGACGTTCCCGATCTTGGCCTTGATGCCGTCGACGCGGACGCGCATGGCGCCCACTACGTCTTTGATTGTCGTCGTCATCGAGCTTCCTTTGTCGGTCGTCTCCTTACTACCACCACCGCGAGAAGACCTTCCTTCGCCGCCACCGTCTCCGGAGGAAGTGCTGGGCATGCACCTATCGGCACCATTAAACACCTCTTCAGTCAGGCGCCGTAGTTCGGCGCTCGGCTCGGCGAAGGACCACGCAATGGAGATGTGGAAGGCGTTGTCGACCTCCACGTCCGTGCTCTCGCCTTTGCCCTCGTTCGCGATAGTGCTTCTGGGGTTCTTGGATGTGTTGTTGTTTTTGTTGTCAGAAGATTTCGCAAATGCGTATAGAGCTGGCTGGCCGAAGGCCGTGACGAGGGTGTTGGCGCGGCGCAGGAGGGTTGCGAGCTGTGGGTTGTTATTTCCGTGGTCTGCTTCCGTCTTTGTGGTGCTCCCCGCGAGTACTGAGGAGTGGTGTCTCGTATTACTCCTGACGCGCAGGACGAGGAATGACCGCGCCGACTCTGCTGTGCGGTGCCATTCTATCCCCACCGGCGCGAGTTCGAAGGGTGCGATTCCGCTGCTGCGGATGCTGGACTCGAGGTCTGATTGGAAAGTGTCTTTTTGAGATGTGCTGAGCACGATGGGGCGTGAGAGACTTATGTGCAGAGGCTGTGGTGTGCCGAGGTCGGAGGTTAGGAAGGAGGTTACGGTTATGAGGTTTGTGCTTGATGATGATGCGAGACTAGATTGGAGGGTTGAGAGGAGTGTGGTGAGTGTTGTTCGCTCTGTTGGGGTTGGATGCCCTGGTCTTGGTTAGTTTCATGGTTGAATATGTGTGTCTATGTGTTGAGTGTGTCATTGGGGGCTTTATTAAAGTAAAAGTCTATATAAACATGATATGTGTTTTGGGATATACTTGTGAGAGAAGATATAAAGGCGTGAGATGAAATGCTTGTAAGATGAGACTTACACTCGATATACAAGTGACTCGGCCAACTGCCGACTTTATGCGGATTCACACGCTTCCGGCCCTGATGCAGTGCTGGGTCATCACTCGCGCTAACCCGCACTGTCGAGGCGTATAAGTCGTGGAAGGCGGATGGCAGAGGTGGAAGGTCGCTTTTTGCAGTGGAGTTATTTGTTGTTTGGTTATTTGATGTCTTCTGCTTTTTTGTCCGTGGGCCGGCCGTCTCATTAGACTCGGATGAGTCTGAGGAATAATCTACAAGACCCATTTCTATCTAGCCATGTATGGTTTGGCTGCATCTAGCTTCGATTATATAGAGCCGAATATTATTAAGTCGATACAGATTAAATTCTCTGAATGGTGTTGTTAAATTGGCGGCAGAGATCACGAAGGTTGAAGGATACAAGTTATGATGTAAAGAGCTCGCATCTATTAACTTAGAAGGTACCTCTTAGGTTAGTTAAATGCTGGGATGCCACAGCTTGGCGGCCCGTTCCACCCACTTTCTAGCGTAAGGGACGGGCTTAGCAGGCTGTCAGAATAGAACTCAAAAGTGCCATCTTTAAAATCTCTTCTCGAAGATACGTGGATGCGATTTCTAGCTATACGCATCCTTTATTTATACATGTACCTCGTCTAACTATGTAGAAAGTTATTTCGGTGCCTTATGATAGACTAACCTGCTTTGGGTAGAACGTGTGGGAATGTGTTTTATCAGCAACACCGAAAAGGGATACTGAGTTGAGAGTACCCAGTTAGCCTAAGCTTCTATATAACTAAGACTTATAGAAAACGTAGCTCAAATGCAAGTCATTGCAACTTACACTGGAGCAGAAATGTTTTGATTCAGGATATCTCGAAAATATTTAACTCCTGAACTACCAGCCTCGCTAGCCGCGAAATCTCTCTGTAGTGGTTGATATTCATATCGCCGTAAACAAAGATAAGACCCAGATTCCTAGATCAATCATACGTCACTGGCTCCAGTGAAATTTGAGCCGCCTGTGGATCATCCTTTCTAATGCGAGCGGCTCAGCACTAGCCTGGATCTCGAGGATTGAGGATTACATCATAGCTGTAAGCCATTACGCGTGTCTACGATGTAGTATCAGGGCAAGATAGTATGATATGGTGTGATGGACCAGCGAATCGGATCAAGGGGAACAGAGCATTAAACAAGCTTTCACCTACCTATCGGAACCTTTATATGCTCTTGCGATATCTTCTCATTTTCATCCTCTTGCCTTCAATACTCGTTAAATCCTCCGATCAAACAATTCCTCAATATTATAGGCAATAACTAGAAGAAGAATCACTTATTCAATTTCTCCTTCACTTGTCTCAGTGATTCCCTACGTCATCATCAACTGAAACTCATCGACACCAGAACTTCGCTAAATCGGCATCACATCACATCGCATCGCACGGGGAAATAAGACACAAACCTATACACATCGTCTCAAAGGCAACGAACCACCCCTAAAAACTCCCAAACTCTTCCCCATTCCAAAAAGAAACAAAATGTCCGCCCCGAGGCCACTAGAGCAGATAAAGCGCGAGACCAAGGCCGCGAACCGCGCGCCTCATCTGCGGAAGGCGAACCAGACGCGGCCGGACCAGATCGACGCGCTGGACGACACCGTGCCGGGCGGCGTCTACCACCACGACGGGCCCTTCGACGCGGCGCTGGCGTCGCGGAACAAGGATGCCAGGTACGCGCCCCTGGCCGCCGTCGAGGAGGGCAACCGCGCCGCCCTCCGGGCCACCCCCGCCGTGAACATCGCCGACGCCGTCACGCGGCACGTCCCGCTGCAGGGCACCGCCACCATCCCGCCCGGCGAGGTCGACTATACCGGCAACGTCATGGACTACGAGGAGGGCGCCGACGTCATGCGCGAGCCGGATACCATAGGCGGTGCGTATAGACGCTATGAGCATGTGGTAAGTTTTATTATCATGAATTCCCTTCCCCCCTATCTCTATTGAATTGAAAGGGGCTCGTTAGGCCTCGGACGGGTTACGATGTTAGTAGGCACCGTAGCTAATCATCGACACAGCAATACCATCCAGAAGATCTGAAAGGGAAGGGCGAGCCTTCGTATACCGTTGAGAAGGATCTCAAGGCGGGTAAGAACAAGAAAGATTAAAGCTGGGTTATCGTGCGGCACTACTTCATCAAGCGTTTACTGGCGTTACGGGTTCTAAGCGGGGGAAGGATACCAGACTGCCTAGGTCCTTCGGTGTAATAGACATACGGATAGGGACATATCAAATACGAAATGATCCATCACAATCATTTAATGTCATGCTCATTGCCAACAGTGTGCTCTCTAGTAATACACAGCGAGGATATTTCCTCGCTCCTAACTCCAAGAGCCGCTCTTCCCCTTTCTAGTTGCCCCTAAGCCAAAGAAAACGTGACCTTTCCAGCTTTAGTATTTATTTGAAGAAAAGCCTAAACAACCCATTTACCTTGCAGAATTTGCAAGGCGCAATTAGAGGTATCCTAACCCATTAGTTCCTAGCACCTCCCTTAGCACCTCGCGCACCTCATCTACATCAGCAAACCCGACGCGTCCCGCAATCTCGGCTTTTCGGCCAGCGCCCAGCTCATTCCATCGTGCCAAAAGCGCACCATCGATGATGTTGCGTCCCATGCCAGCGTCGACGCCAGGCGGGAACCGTCCCACGGCGCCGGTCGTCGCAGGCGCACGGTAGGCTTTGGGATTGAGACCCGCGAAATGCGGCAACGATGAAAGCAGCTGTCCAGATAAGAAAGATAAGCGACGGTACTGCGGCTCGGAAAGCGGCGAGAGAGTGGCGAGGACACCAGTCGGCGAACTAAACAGGATAATCGATGGGTTCGGCGAAGTTGTCGAGTCTCCATTCGTCTGATATTGGGAAAGGTAGTCGGATGTGGCCGGTAGCGTCCGTGGTAGAAGCATGCTGCGAGTTGGTAAATGTGCACCCGTGGAGAAAGAAGTGCGATGCAGCAGGAGATGGCCTTGAAGAGATTTGGGATCTGCCACTTGTCAGGGCTGGATGCCAAAGGTTTCAAATATCAAAGAATAGTAAACTCACGTTCTGGGTCGAATTGTAAAATATGAATGCCACCGTCCGAGTCGCAGACTACAATAAGAAGTTCGTTTCCGTCGGGCAAGAACTCGAGCGCGAGAACCTCTAATTTAGTTGAACTCTTCCCGAAGAGTATCATCTTATAAGGCTCCTCAGTATAACCAACGAACCAGACGCCTTTGACTGCATCGCCCATGAGACAGAGGCCGGTCCCCCTTAGCTCACGGACTGCTGTGACATAACAGTTCATATCCATGAACGCCACGGGTAGCAGGGAGCCGTCCTCTTTGAGGCCACGTACCATGCACTTCTGCCCTTGCGCAACTAACATAAGCCCTTGTGTACCGACCTCGGTCAGCGCTGTTACCGCACCGCGTGGGATGTCTTCCTTTGCGATAAGCTTGAGCTTTTTATCCGTCTCTGGCCGGCCGGGCTCGGGAATAACAGCCACGATGTCGTATACGAGGACTCGCCCCTTGATCGGCAAGTCTTCTCCACGAGATATAGCAGTTCCCACAACGATAAGATGTTTTCGCTCATTAGTCGCCTCCGAAACTTCCAAATGTAGTGTTTCAACACACATGACTGTTTCAAAAGGCTCCATATCAACCGTGTCGATAATCGTCCATGTTTTAGGGTTAATGAGTTTTATGAGCCCATGCTCGACTATGGGTTTAAATTGTAGGTCTTTTTCCAAGTGCCATTCTTTATGATAGTCGTCATCTTTAGGTAACTCAAAAGGTTCCAATACGTCACAGCCAACAACAAACGTTTTTGATGTTGGATGAAAGGTAACAGTGTGTGTATCGACATTCAAAGGGAGCTTTCGCAGAGACATACCGATTTCTGCGTACGTAGTAGTATGGCTGGCCGGTATTTGGCAGACACGTGCTACGCCTTGCGAATCTGCATAGATAAATCCCCGCTCACAGCCTTCGGTATGAAACGAGCTCATGCCGCGTACGCCACTACCTTGAAGCTCGATGACCTTCGGGAGAGTCTTGGAGGACTTCAAAATAAAGTGTGGCGAGTCACCAGGTAAGAAAACAGTTTTATACCCAGCGATATTGTCGCATTGTCGCATTGGATATGTTCTTTGCCCTTCGACTTCGTCCTCTGTGTTCGTTTCTGTGCTCTTTGCTATTGTGGAATTCGGCAACTTTAGGAAATGAAGCGAACGAGAGAGCTCCAGGGCGGGTTCCACAGTGGTTCGGAACGGTTCGTATATAGTGACATCGTTTTGGTTGTTTCGAGTCTGCGATAGATGAGCAATTGGAAAATAGGCAGCTGGTCGAAAACCTTACAACGAGATAGGGATAGGAAGATGTGTTATCTCCAAGGTCAGCGACCAGGATCTCTTTGAGAGCTTCTCGGGATGTCCCACGCCTCGCCACATAGTCTGCGGAAAGAATAGGAGGTAGGTATGACAACCCTTCAGCAACGTATATTGGTGCTGTAAGATCAGAGAGAGCATAGACCTTCACCAACGTCAGCATATTCTCGGATCCTTTGAACTGTTAAACACACATAAAGAGCACCAGTCTTGCTTAGCAAGAACATAACAATATTTTCTCCAGATCTTGCGCCTCTATCATTTGGCGTCGTCAAGAAAACGCCAAATTTGTCTTCGTAGAGACAGCCTGTTATCCATCTCTTTGAAATCAACGCGGTGTCATCCTTCTCGAGTTCCTCTAGTTCCAGATTGTTTTCCATCTTTGCAATGAACACGCTCGCGTCGTCTCTAACAAGCAAGATGTAAGGGTCAACTATGCTAGCATACTCGATTCTGGGTTCTGCTCCAGTATCCTCGTCTAGCATAGGCACTATCTGGCTGAGACCAAAATCTACCAAATTTTATTAGCATATCCACGAAGACACTAGACTGTTAGCTCACCTCCATCGTAACAATGGACGGCAGTCTTTAGGACCTGAATGATTCTCATATGTTGGCCCATTGTTCCAGCCTCAATAGTAAAACCGGCAGCTGGATCAAATTCAGTACCACTTAATGCTTCGAATCCAGCCCCCGTTAAAGCGTAAGCATCTGATGTCTCATAGCCGTCTAAGTCCACTTTCGATACAATCATGAATCTGTCGTATTGCGTTGAAGCGTCATAGTCGGCCCCCAAGGAGGTGGTGCCCCGATCACCCTGTAATGATTTTGGTATAGGCTTCTGGGCAGCCACTGTCCAGAAACCCCTGGCTTCGGGAAACTCGAAACGTCCTATAACGCCAGGTTGGATGGCTCTATTTATTATTGCAATTGAGCCGGAATTCCCCCTTCCTATCGCGCAGATAAGGCTAAGATCACTCGATACGCCTTCTTGGTTTGATTGCTCCCCATTGTTACCGCCAGAAATATCGCCTAGAGCGAAGTCGCGAATGGGGGCAATACTGACGAGGAAATCATGGATACGAAAGACGAGTTCGCCTGATCGCCCTCCATCGCTATTAGAAGTACTTGAGACTTGTTTAGTTGGCGCTGACTCCTCGCCGTACAAGTCATCATCATCCTCTAGATCTTCTAGGTCTTCGTCGTCCATGTCGAGATCAAGTGATGCATCATGTAGCCGATGCTTTCGCTTAGTCGATAGGCTCTGTTTCCGCGTCCAGCCAAGAACTAGAGAGTCGGAATCCTCACTCCCTACAAATAAAGATGTTCGATCAAGCCTGCTTAAAGTTGATGCACATGTTGGAACGATATTCCCGCCATAATCCGGCCCAACTAACTGAACGCTCAATCCTGATACTGTGCGGCCATCAATCCTAAAGGTAATAAGTGCCAGACGGCCATCATTGAGCACCATCAGAAGCTCTCCATTTTCGGCAGATATAATGTCAATCTGGCAGCCTTCTAGCCTGAGCCCAAGCTCAGATTGGTCAATTAAGCTAAATGAAGTGGCTTGCTTCGAAAAGGGATTTACACCAACACCGTGGGATTTCCCGGACTGGTCAATATGAATCAACTCATTCGCCCCAATCAACAAAGCACCGCCAACCGGCGCAGGAAGTGCAAGTATCCGGCATAGATCTTGGGGGAGCCCATTTACCGACAATATCGTTGTAGACGCCTTTTGCTCGAGATCGAGTGTAAAGACCATATACGATAGCTGGTCCCTTCGGCCAAGGACTGAAGAGGGAGCAGAAATTGAAGAGAGAATTCCAAAAGTCGGCTCTCTATACTCATATAAAAAGGCAATATGCACAGGATGGATGAGGCTAGGATCAAGATTGGGCAGGCGAAGGACAAACGAAGTTGAAAATGGTGTCTCTTGAATGCTGCTAGTTCCATTTAGCGTGGTGGGCAGCTCTTTCACAGGGCGAGGACCATCAAGTTCCTCGTCCCAGTCCTGCATATCTACGTCCTCCTCGATCGATTTGAATTGAATAATGGCTAGGCTGCGCGTCCCGAATTTCAGAGCAGCACACCTGCTTCCCGGGTCCGCAGTTAAGAAGTTGACATAGCTGCCCAGCGGCGCAGCCCATGGGCATGCTTGTAGATCTTCTTGCTCATAGTAATGGATTGAGGATGTCCGAATGGAGTGTTTTACAGGGTCCCATTCAACCATGCTCAGCTTCGCATCCTTGAAGGCAAGCAGAAGAGCATTCCCGCCGAACGTTGACGATGGGGACTTGATCCTCGCAAGACCGGTCACTGTCCCGGCAAGGGGGAACTCTGCAACGAGCACAAGTTTCGTATAGTGAGAGCGGTCGGATCGAACAAGGGCGGAATCGGCGCCAAGGAAAGAGGCTTCGAGCCCGTCATCGTCGTTGATACGCGTGTCGTAGGGCTGGTCGGCGGTGGATGACTGCACCTGAGCGTTCTGAGCGTTCTGAGCATTATCGAGCTCGGCAGACACCGACTTGGTGGTGAAGACCTGGAGGAGAGAAGCACGAGCGACGACGAGGTTGTTGCTTTGCGCCGAGAGGAATGGTAAGCTAATGGAGTGCGTGACGGCCGTGGGAGGCGTCAACTCCGTGTAGCACTGCATTTCGGATATCTGTGCTGCATTTCACTATGTGCTAAGTGCTAAGTCTGGCTCAGTTGATTCAGTATCGTGACGTAGCAGGGTATAGGTACTGATAAGCAGGGTTGGGTCGATTGTTGTGTAAACTCTGTTTCGCATACGTCCTGCGTCGGCGCAACATGCTCTTTCCACAGTTCGTTTTGAAGCTTGGAGCTCCATGCAAGTGCTACTTTCCATGCATGTGGTTGGCGTGGCATGTGGGTACCTAAGGTACAGAGCAGCCCCACCGGATACACACCTATCGTGCTTCCGATAAGAACATCATGCTTAAATACATACCCAAGGCGGAGACATCCATGGGTCTATCTACGCTGGGCATCACCTCAGCATTAACGTTCAGTGGATGATAGATCGGATCGCTGCATTCATCGTACACATAAAATCATATGGAAAGTCGTCGTGAGAGGCGTTCAGGGCACCGAACGAATGTGATGAAGCTCAATGGTGAATAAACTCGCATGGGCTATCTTAGGTCCCCGGTATGATGCAATTGTCCTCTACGTTATACCCCCCTCAAGATCACCAGATCAAAGTGAACCGCGAAGAATCAACCCGCCATTCAACGTTTAATACCACTAACTATATTCTCAAAGTTCTCTCAAGAGGTTTCTTCCCCCTTTCCATATATGTTCCAAGGTCCCTTCTTAAGAATTAATAGGAACGGCCCGGGTAGTACTAACCACTACATCGGCCCCGTTGTCTTGAAACCCTCATGCAATATATTATTTTACAGCTGATCGATCTCATTACCATCCCTATATTATCTTCTGCTGCTTTCCATAGCTCAGCCGAAGAAGGACCCTGATATGCCTTCAACCTCGTGTTTCCGTTTCTTCGACCTCCCCGCGGAGTTGCGGACCCGTATCTTATCTCATTTGATGGTCTCAAATTACGGAATCGTCCTCTACAACTGCACCCGTTTTGGTCCCACGGCCCGTGATAGGATAACGGTCATATGCATCTTTCTCGTTAGCATACAGATGTATCAGGAGGCATCCGCCATTTTTTACAGACAGAATCGCTTCATACTGAATGGCCAAAGCCACCGTTTGCCGGGACACCTCACGAAACCGGGTGGCTTCCTGAGTCCACAGGGACAGGACGCTCGGCGTAGAGTCCATACCCTTTCGCTGTATTTGACTCGCGTTGGTGGCGAGTTCGAGGATATCCTATCACCTGCCATTTCCGACAGTAAGGAATTCTCGGAACCATTTTCTTCTTGCTCTGGCAACTTTCAGAGAGCGAGATTATCTTTTTAGGCCGAGATAATGTCTAGAAACTTCTGAAACCCTCACCAAACACGCTCCAAATGGCGATAACTGACTCCGAGAGTTGTAGTGATTTTATATGGTAGCTTACGAAGACTTAAGATATGTCTTGGACCACCGAGTTATCACCCTAGAGCACCCGGTCCCGATATCGATATGATGAAAAGATCACCGTTCCAAGCTCTCTTGTATCTGTTGGCAGATCCAGATCTACAGCACGCAGAGCTGTGTGTTTGGAAAGTTCACTGGGCTATATTTTGTCCGTTCCATGAGAAATTGGAATTCGCAACCAAAGGCAAGAGTTCAACCGAGATGGTAGATAACGACCGTCTTGCCACAATACGGGGACATTCAGATTGGATTCAGCTTGACTGGGAGAAAATGGTAGATTTGCTTGGGACCTGTACACGGATCGCAAAAATCAAAGAGGTAGACCTCTAGGCACCAAACGTTGAAGGTATTTTCGGGCAAAGCTACGTGTGTGGTAAGCAAAGGTAGGCTCTTTTGCGAATTTAACAGTTAGTGGTAAATCAATGAATCCGTTGAAGCAACAGCAAATTGAACATCGGTCGCTGACTGTATGTGTTGATACCAGTTCAAGCGGCACCGAGAAAACCGAAAACCCGACCCTACCATGCCCCCCACATTTGGCCCTTTGTTGCCCAAAACATTGTCCGTTCCAAGAGATTGCCAGCGAGACAAGGCCAAGAAAAGGCTGCCAAGATCTAAAACTCCGTCACTGACCGTTTCAGCAAGCCAGAACTTTGTTGCTTAGTAGCGGCTGCATTCGCCCCGCCTAACCAGGCCTCGCCAGCCTTCGGCAGTACATGTCGATCACCCGTCTATGCGTTAACGAAGCCCCTTTTCTTCTGCGAATCTTTAATGCCAGCCGGGCTGAGGACTTATGTGTACACCGCAGCTGCCAAGACCGTGTAGTACTCTCATAGTTGATTCTTGAATGTCTTAGCCCTTCTACCCAGGTGGTTATCGAAGTGCCGTTGCCACCGGTGTTGGCCAAGGTCGTCTTGTCTTGGTAATGCACGTGGAAAGGATAACGAGAAAAGACTGAAGGGTGGTCTTGCTGTAAATAAGACCCAAGATAGGCAATATCAATACTATACTATTATGCACGCACAGGCTATGGATGGCTTATGGGAAGCCATACATCCATCTGAACTTGGAAATTTAGATATTGGATTAGACTAAGCGGTGTACACCAGACAAGTTGACTCACAGCGGGATGCGCTTACTCGTATAAAGCCGCCTCAGAGTAAGTCCTACCACAGGCAGACAAATGGCTGCATGGTTCGCTTACCAGTTTCACAGTTGAGCTGTATATCACAGACAGTATCAGAAGCCACTGGAACTTCATATACAGTAGCTTGGTACCGTGAAATACAAGCGGTGCACAAATCTGTTCCTCGGTGGCATATATATAGTACAGATAATAGACGAATTGATGCGATTATGCTCGAGATGAACCAAGTCTATCACCTAAGTAAAGACTCAATTATGTTCACCTATGTACTTACTCATCGACCTTCTCAGCCGTACTCAGGCCAAACACTTGTATACTGCGACTATATACAATTAGGCTCTTTCTAATGAGCCTCATATTTCCCGCAAGGATCCGACTAGTCCGCTTGCTTATATTCCATTGCGTTCGACGCCGGTCAGCAGGCAGTGTAACGTCAGTTCGGATCGGACTCCGAAAGGACCCTTTCAGTCTTCAACCATTTGCAAAACCCAAAAGGCTGTCATACTTCTCAGCCAAATGTTCAGCTATGTCAGAAAAGCACCTGGTCTCTGCGCAACGTGTTTGGTGCACAAAATCGTGATCGTAGGGGCGAATCGAAGGCATGAATGAGTACGGTTACCGGCTTACAGTCTTAGTCGGACGTACAGTTAATGCGTGGCGCACGAACTTACAAGCTCAACAGCACGGTTTTACTCTTGATTTTATCCTCAACGGCTATTAGCGGTAGCTAGCTAGCAACAGCAGGCAGGCAGTAAACCTTTTTAGAAAACCACACACACAAGAACTCCATGGGAACTCGTCATGTCGGCGTTGCAGGCTGCATTACAGCACACAGGAAGGACACATACATGCATGATCCCATCCGTCGAAAAAAAGGCTTTTTGAGGCATTTCTTTGTTTCCCCGAACCAATGATCTAACCTACCCTTGCACCAAAGCATGCACGACGTTTTTTTCCCAGCCCGTCGTACGGCATTAAGTATACGCCAGAACCATGTCGCAAGCGTGCATTTGCCACACATTGCAGCAGATTCTGCAATCTGTTCGTGTCTGTCGCAATAGAAGTTTGTGCAAACAAGTACCTACCGTACCCCCACTGACCGTCTCTCGGCCTTACCACCCACCGTACCGGATGGATTGGTAGGTAGGTAGATAGATACTCCATACACACGGCAAGACAACAGGAGCAAAGACAGAAGGGAAAATCCCGCAGCCTTGTTCTACACTATCAACGGTGTACTGCATGATCAGGCAGGCAGGCAGGCAAGTCGAAGCGAGGCTACTTCTTTCGCTTTAAGACAGCAGGTTAATACACTAGGTGTGATATCGTAGTTTTTCCATAGCTACACTCATTGTAACCAAGTCCATGTCTTAGAACACTTAACGTAGAACTGTTTCCTAAACGCCTGAGATCTGAGCCTCTGGAACAGCAACAGCCTAGACCAACGTTTGGCAAACGCCATGGGCTTCCGGCTGTCAAACCCCCCTCCCCTACAGGTACATACAAGACGATGAAAGAATGTCAGCATGAAGTGTGAAACAAGACAGCTTGGCACGTGCCGTGAGCGCGGGGGATCCCACACTGTCGGATAGCGAAAGGGCTGGCGGACCCTTGTTCCTGCCCCTGTCTTCTTACTTATTATTATCCAGGTACTTAGTCTACTGCTTGCTGATGATGGGCTTATCGTTGCTGGGGATTATATCATCGCCCTGCCTAGTTTCCCTAGCTGTCGATCTATCTATCTCCAGAGGGTCTTGGTGGGGAAACCTTGCCTCCTTTTTCTCACCACATTCCATTGCGTACGTATAATGTAGTTAGTACTTTCGTCTTATGAACTCCCCGTACCAAGCACCAAGCCGGCAATAATTAGAGGAATATGCGGGAAATACGTTCCATTAGCATACCTCAAAAGACGTATTGAAGGTGAAACCTTTGGGATGATCGGCGCCAGGGCAGGTTTTCTGCCTACTTCGGCACGAAATGGACGGACTTCATATATGTATAATAAAGCCAAGACAGAAGCCAAGAGCCAATATGCGGCGGGCCGGGGCGCTTCTCGCTACTGTAACTACAGTACATACACCAGACTAACTATCTTACAGCGTACCTAGGTACACTAACAGCACTTGTTTAGAGCCCAGCGCAGGTAGGGTCCTAATGATCAGCTCTACACTAAAGATCTTCCTCCTTATCATAGAGATTAACGATGACGTCGCCGAAGAAGGAGTTCAGGCAACCTTAATCATTCCATTTGTTTACGCACCTGCATAAGACATCTTGTACCATTCGAATGGGTGTGAATCTCACATTTTGAATGGACCCTGGGCATTCATAAAACCAATAGTAGCTTTTACCTTAGGTACACTATATTATTATGACGTTTCTGTGCACCCTGGGACCAGTTGGTTGCACAGTTATCATAAATAGGTAGGTAGGCTGAGCAGGGAAGACCGCTGCTCTGCTGTCGAATAGCGTACATTACCGGGCCATGTGCCTGATAACTTCCGAGATTGAGATTGAGATTGAAACCAATCGCAAATCCCGAGGCGCCGCGTCTTGGTATTTTCTTGGTATTATCTTGGAATCATCTTGTGAAAGACAACGGTGTCATATCACCCATTGCGTCTGGGAATACCATCTTTAGTGTACTTTGCTTCGGCTCTCTGGCTTTACGCTTTCGCTTGGTTTTCTCGCAGATATCATACTACTCCCCGTTCCAGTAAGCAGCTCTGAAAATCACACCGAGTAGTTACATGATGCCTATTTATGTGAGTATTAGCCAGGATACCTATATATAGTGCTACACATATGTACATAGTTAGGTTTCAAGATTGTCCTAGATGCTATCGCCCGATGACGCAGACTGCTCCCTCGCCCGGGTGCTGCGCCTGTGCGATGCCTTTTCCGTACGTAGCAGTACACTACCTAAGGCTAGGCACTATATGATTTATTGGCGCGGGAAACGGGACATATCGGCAATCCGCTGAAAGCCGTTGACTTAAGGGTGCCCATCTCTCTGCTCATCCAGGATTTGGTGGGCAGGCAGGAGAGGGGGACGTGCAACGCTTAGAAAGGGAAAGAAAACAGGAGAGGAGAGAAGAGAGAGAGAGAAGAGAAGAGAACCCGGCAGGCAGAGATGGGCCATGAATCAGCGTAGTCTCACCGTCTCTCTTTCGGACTTTACTCGTACATTCGTTGTTGTAGGTAGGTAGCAGCATTAACAATCACTGGAGCCTGGGCATGTCCACTCCCACCCAAAAAAGTACCACCACCATTCATTCCACGGCGCGACAACAACTGGCTGGGCTATCTTACCTCGCTTCTACATACATAGTGCATGCATGCAGCAGTAAATAAGTAGCAGCAGTACATTAGACTCGTCTAGCCAGATTGAAAAAATCCCATCCTCTCACGGTCAGAAAAAGGAAAGCCGTTGTCCACTTTATTGCCTGTTGTGGCTGTTGTATGCGGAAAATGTGAGTGGGAACTAAGTTACTAGGTATCCTCCGTGATTCCGTTGAGAGGTACGGTAGAGCAAGCAAAGCGACTTAGGTAGTTGTGCTGCGTGCATAGTAGTAAGTAATCCATGTCTGCCAAGAAAAAGCCAAGTAATTCGCCAAGATCCCCTGTTGCTTTCCCCGCCGCGATGCGACGCACGCACGCGCATCGGTGGGCAGGAGGGACTGTGACGAGATATAGCTTTTTGGTCGTGGTTCTTTGCTTGTGACAATTTGACTTCTTTTCTCTCCCCGGCGCCACGTCTGACACTGTGAGCGAATTTCCCCCCCTCTTGCTGATCTACACTACACTACCAGCGTATTAGACTGATACAATAGTCAATCATGTGAAGCGGCCGTAGGTGATTGCGCGGAACAGGTGGGAGGGAGATAATAGGTAGGAGATAATACTGTAGCGTGGGTAGGGAGCTGAGCTGGCAGATAGTCGCCCCTCACTACTTAGACTGGATCAGGTACATACATACCACTAGCATTTTTTAAGGGCAGCCCATCATGTGAATGCATACCTACAGTACTCGCTAGGTACAGACTTGCTGGACTAAACTATCAAAGGATACTAGTGTACCAGACTACAGTTTGGACCAGGGTGCAGTATACTGCGCATACAGGGATTGAAACCGCCCCTACTTGTGGTCTCCTAATGCAATTCGGATTACTCTTAGAATCATCGTCCGGAACGGCCTTAGTAGACGGCACCGCGTGGGGAAAAAGGACAATACCAGGTGTATCATGAGCAAGATTAGAAGCCCCGTGATCATAGAACTATGTAACCCATCTTGCAGACGTCGAAGCATGCACAAACAAAACGCGATTCATGATAGGCAAGAGAAAAAAATAGCTGCTATTCCATGTTGGGGTATTATTCTTGATCTGATTCTCGTCCTCTATTGCGTGCGCCCGCCTAAAAAAGAATCCCGGCCCTTGCCAGCCAGTAACTGAAAATGCCACGATAGCGCAGAAATACAATCTTTGTTTTCGCTCCCCTAAGCCCGGCTAACCCGCTCGTGGCCTTGTCCTTTCCGTTAGTTGAAGCACGTGAACGCCGCCCAAAGTACACTAGCTAATAATAAAGAGAATCAAACAATGAGTCGTCAGGTTTGACAACCGCCATATCCGCTCATTTTCGAACTGTTTGCTATTTTTTTTGGTCGCCGGAGGGTGACCACCGCATGTAGTAAACTCCGGAGGTGGGTCGGTTGTTTAGACACGCAAGGAAATGACCAAACAAAATGCGTAACGAATCATGGTATGTTGATAAGCGTGCTTGTTGTCGATTGGTGAAGGAATAGACCGAGTTTACTCGACGACGGCGACCTCATGGAAATCGTCCCTGTGCCCATCTGGGTGCTCGCCGTAGTGGACGGGTCCGAGCTTGAGGACACGGTGGGTAATGGTACCCGCGCTGCTCACACTGGAGCTGCGGCGGGGGTGGGTAGCGGGCTTGATGTCCTGAGCAGTAGGGTACGAGGCAGAGGTCTCGGGTGCCAGAGAAAGGAAGGTAGTAGGTCGAGGCAGCACCTTGGTGATTCTCTTCAGGCTCTGGTCGGAGGAGGACATTTTTTTCGGTTGTGTAGCAGGTTTTAGGAGTTGTAGGTGTTGGTTTGCTTGTAAGAGTGTGGGAAAGTTCACACAAGGTAGTGAGTGGTGCGGACAGTTAAGTATTCGGCCGAGAGAATTAGCTTTGTGCTGGAGGGGTGACTGCCTTGGCTTTGTTTGATAGAGTGTTGGAAGTTGGTTGAACTTTAAGGAGCATGACCGAGGGAAAGCCAGACGGACGCACCTCTTTATACTCGGTTTGCAACACTCGCTGCTTCTCGGTGTTCGTGCTCATGACACGGGCCACTACGACCCCCACAGAGTTATCACGTACTGTACCTCTTCTGGGATCATCGACTGTACCGTGTATGAGTCGCCAAGACTTACAAATTGTATAATCTGGTCGGTCATTGACGTGGATGTATGGATGCCAAGGTGTGTGGGTGTGCCACAGGTTTCGCAATCCAGTGAGCCAGGCTGTCTAAGTATCGATGCCACCCCACAACAAGCTCAAGGCTTGGGTCGCTGCGCGAGAGCATGCGGCAAAATGGGGCCCCTAGTTAGTCAGTTTGCTGTATGTAGTTGCAAGAGCCTTTCTCAGGGTGGTGATGATGATGATGACGGCAGCCCGCGGTGCCGCATGGGTACGTTATCCTGTTCTGTATTGCTAACCTCTCACAGGTACTGTACCTAGTGAATGATAGGTATGTTACCCATCCGGAAACCCAGCAAGCATCCTGCACAAAGTTGTGTTAGTCGGTCGATGCTGGTCCTAAACCAGACATCCAGCACGTGGGGTGCTGAATGGCAGCGAATGACCGTGCACACAATCTTAAGCCTTTGATAGCCTTTAAACCTTGACACGGTATGAGGGAACGGTGGCCCGGAGGTATGTACCAGACTCTTTGTACCAGACTCCTTGCCGCCAGCTTGCGCGATTGGCTCTTGAACTTAACCTGTGTGGCCGGGGGGGGGGCTCCTCGAGGGGGGGCTCCTCTAAGTAGAGGGGACTGACAAGAAAGAGGTGGGACCTCCCTCGGTCGGCGCGAGTATCTACACTACAGTGGCGACGGGTGCACCATGTCGGGGCAGCGGAAGAGACCACGAGAAGGTCCAGCCCGACGACGTTCGACATGAACCGACGTCGTCCGTTTTTATATCGGAATGTGTGGAGAAGACAATGCGGCTCCTTTTAAGCTTTATGAAACCTCGCGAACTCCCGGCTCCAACGAAGCCTCAAACTGCCTGACAGCGACCTACGTTGAGAGTACTGGCCTCGCTACCGTGCTTGTGATTGGCTGGCGTCTGGCTACTAACGAGAATTCCTCGGAGGGGGATGCTCAAGTGGTATACCGCAATAGGATGGCCGCATTTACAGTGTATTCCAGCGGGCACTATAAGTACGTACCAACCTGCCTCCAACTCTCGGAGATAGGCGGATATAGTGCTTACCACAAACGAGAGAGGTTCACCGATAATAGGCCCCTGAATTGCACTTTGAAGGGGTTGGATAACACCTAAATTTGTTAGCTTATATAGTTTTTCAGAATATACACGGGGAATACCGGTACTCAACATATATAGGGAATAGGAGAGAGAATAAGCATGTCCGCGCTTTGTTCTCAAAGCTTAGATTAGTGGTTGTCGCGGACGAGCTCTCTCGGTTCGAAATATAGAGCTCGACGCTCGTTGATCAACCTTAACAGCACGACACCAAGAGTCAGAACTGATACACCGCGGAATAAGGGACCCAGGGTCGGTAGGATGGTACAACAACGAGTACGGAGCCCCGAACTGCGAGGGCGAATGCGACCGGAGCATCACTGTATACCCTTTTACTCGAGGCTGAAGCCGGGCAGCATTGCTAGCACTCGTTCAAGTCACCGACGGGTTTCCCCCCTAGGGTTTTACCGCGTGAGCACGAGTTATCCTGGAACGGCGGGAGGAGGTATACTACCAGTGTGAACGGTCACTAACAAGGGCAAAAACGGTAGCGTGGTTAAAAATAGAGCGCGCAAGGCACGGAAGTCCTAAAAAGGAGCAGACACGGAGGTTAAAAAAGATCGCACGCCCTAATCGAGGCTAGAAATTGGCTTCTGTATATAAACGCAGCTTGCCGCGCCATAAGACCCCCTGGGAGGTTTTACCACTCTTATTTGGCAGAGGTGTGAATACTACCATCATCATACTATTATTGTCATCTCTCGGCTCGAACTTCTAGGCTCACAGTAAATCGAAGAGAAGGCGAAAGGTATGATAAGGACTAAGAGTATCACAGACGCCTTGTTCTTCATTCTACTTGGAGAGCGTTAAGAACTCCTGGCACTTGACGATGAGAAGAACGAGAACACCATGCTTGGTCATAATCCAGATGGCTGTATTACTTCCGGTGGCAAATGAAACGTTAGATTGTAGATTCGATACCTGTGTCTATTTAATATGTTGTGGTGGAGATGGAAGATCACCAGTGGTTCGCCTGACATGTTCTGATTAAAGGGGGCATCTATCTATCTGAGTACCCCTCTGTCAGGTTGAGGCACGGCGAAGTGGCCTATCATCAAGCTACATGTTAAGCAGCTGAGCTTTAGTGTAACTTGTCTTGGGGGAAAATTCGTGGTGCATAGTATGAAAAGTTAAATACTATTTGATTCGTGGCTAGCCAGGCTGCAGATTATGACGACTTTGAAGGAATGGAACTCACGCGACGTTTCAGAGCATTGGTCGATTAAGCAGACTACTCCGCCCCCCAGCCACAGAAGTAATATTTGACTCTCGGGTACATTGTTATCTACTTGAAGAGCATCCCACGTGGAGACTTGCAATGATTAATGTATGGCCGGCCTTCTTGTCTTCCACCTTTGATCACACAGGACAGCATAATAGGAGGAATGTTATCAAGTTTGATTCGAGCCAAAATTAGTAGCCAGTAGGATAAGAGGCGAACGAAGATAGGAAACCAATATCCAGATGTCCTCCGGCTATTGTTGTTGCCAAGGTACCAGAAAGCAAGAATCGATAGTTGTCATTTCGTCAAGCGGCCCGGGCCTAGTCCAGTGAGTACTCCTCCACACCATGTTGCGTCTAGGATTAATGCAAAGGCCTTCTAAACCTAGCCATTCTTGCCGTAGAAGCCCGTGGATCACAGCAGTCGGTGGAGAGAGATGCGAACGTACATGGATGGTTCTGGCTCAGCTACTCAGTTAGCTGCACGAGGGTCGAACAAGATATACCAACAGCCTATCGAAGCAGACGCTCCCGCACTCCACTACTGTATCATTGCGGCGCATTCATTTCATTATAAACGCCGTGTGCCAGCTTTTTGGATCCAGTCGGCACCGAATCCGTTGTATTCTCAGCTCAGAATGGATAAAAGACCGAGTCCAGTAGACGATCTGTTTCATCTAAGCAGCCTGTCCCTCTCAATATTATTGAGATAATATGATAGACACCATTATTTGTGGCTTGAATTAAGGTTGATGATGGTGATTGAGTATTACAAAGATGTCCTGCGAAGGCTATATTTAATTAGGGGTCATGGGAGGCATAGAGCTACTGCCGTGCGGCTTTATATTGGCTATTGGCTATTGATTATTCGGAAACACCTCATCATGTCGACTTCGACTTCGGTTTTCTGGAAGCTTTTGTAGTTTGTAAGTGAGATAAACGAGATGGAGGGCTGTGAAGACTGCCGAGCGAGGAGAATTAGGTCGAGATATTTTGATGGCCCTGACTGTTGACGCTCGTCCTAATGGGTTGTTATGCCTTAGAATAGATGAGGGGGCCTTTCTCCAACAAATATCATGCTCACCTTAATAAATCGGATGCCGTCATTCTGTCATAATGAAGACGGAGCTGAATCTACAATGCTACTAACATGACAAGCTTTTAGGGTTGTCAGTTGAGATACCCCTGAACACTTACCGTACCTATCGAGTATATCTCACACATCTGAACCGACTGCATCAATGATGAACACAGTACTATAGATCAGGGATACTCCCGTGTGATTTATGTATGTGATGAGATGCTGCAGCTGCCTCTTCGCAATGAATAATGGCGGACGAGAAATATCTTCGCAGCTCCTGCGCTTTCCGACGCAGAAAAACGCACCTTAACGCGAGATAAAGTAGGTCTCGGGGGTTAAATTACTAATTGCTGATTCACTCGCATAGGATTTTCTCGTCTTTCTTTCCAGGGGCATTTAATGATTATCACATCGTGTCGCCTCTGTCATTATGCGTCGTTTGTCAGGTCTTAGTTTCAAAGGTATGTATTACTACTCGGAGTGTCTGCTGGAAAACCACAATTGAGTTTATGTACTAATTATTGCTTAATTGACATGTTTCGAAGAAAGAAATGCATCAACTCTCGTGCTAGTGCATCGGATGTATCCCGAATTCTCCCTCGACATCCCTTAGATGTAGTTGCATGCCACGCTTGTTTCTAGGGTCGAAAAAGTTCACTGCATCGAAGGAATAGTCTGGTGGTCAGGTTGAGCCTATTTCCCGGGCTAAGGAGGTACCAAGGAGGCTTTGAATTCGGTTCTGTATCTTTCCCGCATGAACCTCGCGAGTCGTGCTCTAGGTAGTATTATATCTCGTGCCTTGGGTACATCCTGGTGGTGGCTTTACTTCCAGTAAAATCATTCGGAAATTTTGGCATACGTTGGGTCATGTCGGACACATGCTCATAATAGCAAGTTGCACCGATAGATAGCCAAAAGCAAAAGCAAAAGGTCCGGATCGACATATTTTGTTCATATGTGGTTTGGCCGCTAGCTTTGAATACATGCCCGTAGTCTTTCTCAATGCATTCTCAAAGGGAAAGGTGTCGTGATAGACCGTGGTGACGGCTCGAATTCCTATTCGGCCATGACAACAAGCCTTCAAGGAGGCCCCGAGTGCCAACATTACTTGCCTTATGAGATGTATCGACGAGGTCGTTTGAATTTCTAGGTATCGTCTTAAACGTAGTTGGTATATAGTTATAGCCATTCATAATAATCTACTACAATGGACATGAGGGGCCAGGGGGTGTTATCGCGATATACTCGTTGTTTTAACTGGTCAAAGAACTTACTTCACGCGGAATAATGGGCATAAGGGCCAGGATCGAAGCATATCAAGAGGGTTGTGTCATTTAATATTTTCATCTGATACTCGTACTGAACCAACCAAATACTTGAACAAGAACATGATTCGCGAAGCCTGTCATGCCTGAAGAAAACCGCAATTTGTTCGGTTGCCCCCTACGCATCAAGAAACCCCCACAGGCTGCTATAACTTCGTACATATCCGTCTTATGAGTGTTGCCATTTTCGTCTTACACTCTAGGACAGCCGGAGCAGTAGAGTGTGTAGAGTTACACGAATTTCGCACATTGGCACATGGCAGCCTAAGGTGCCGTGATCGGTTTGGTTCTGCAATCTGCCGGTTCATGTATCACACCATAGAGAAGAATTGCAGTAGGCCTACTCTCGTGTGATGGTGACGGCGACGATGATGGTGCGCCAAGGGATTACGAAGCATATCCACAGCTATCGTCAGTCTCAGCCAATGGAGATGATTGTGTAGTCAGTTTTCAGTACGTAGGACCCCCTGTCAACGGCCGGCTTCTGGAATACTTCCGGAATCAACCCTGGTAGGGGTCCCGTTGGTGAATGGGAGCTTGTGCCGCTGAATTGCATGGAAAGTAAGCCGTGTCGAGGCCGGATCCTAAATCAAATCATAAAATATCGTCAATACAAATGTATGTAGGCAAGTTTAGCTGGATGAGGTTCTAATTTAGATTGAAACTAACAAGCGCTATACCTAACGTTGAGTGACCCCTGTCGATGCTTGGACCCCCCAGACTCCAACTGGTCCGTGACCAAAGAAATATGCTTGTCGCGTGGTACACTAGACATAGCCCCTTAACTAGCCCATTAGGGTATCTGCACATAATGATGCCAAGAACTGCTCAGAATACCCTGTACGTATGTTCAGCTGGCTATAGGTTTCTACACTCACCACTATTAATCCACGGTCAAACCCAACACAAAAAGGAGGTCGCAAAGTTGTATGGCCAGACTTATCTTCTTGGTCCAATAGCAGCCTGTTTGGTGCGGCAGCGAAGTCTCCTATAGTGTACAGGGTACCCAAGAACCTATAAATCCAATTATAGCACTTCTTACAAGTACTGGTAGAGCCCCCAGACTAAGCCGCGGCCGGTACGGATGGGGATAATCTACAAGTAGTTAACTCATCTAACATCTAAGCGGCTGTTAGTCTTCAGACAGCTTCTGCCTGTGGCGCGCTTCGCGCGTGTGCTGCAGGCGCTTCTTGTTATATCGTACCTACTCTAGGTAACAACAGCTCTGTCGCCAATGAGAGACTTATATGTCCTCGACTGACAAAAGCTATGCATGCCAACATCGCTTCTTTCTAACTGTATTTCGGTAAACCCAACATGGTGCTCGGGTAACACTGGATTCTTAACACCCTACTGGCTCTCTGGCGTCACTTTGCATGACATGGCGGGACGTAAATCCTTCTCGTGCTCACCGCACACCTTACATGCACCTACGTGAGCATCTTCAACTCCCTCTCTTGCCGAAGAGACCTTGGGTTCGTCTTGACTGCGTGACCAGAACGCATACTCATACACCGATGTCGTCCATCCCTTACCGTTGGTGTTACAAATGCTCTGGTCCACACCTTGTCATCTAATCTCACACCCCCAACTCTCCCCACTACCGAAGCCGTGTCGTGCACACTTTGATACTGCAACTCTACATCTAGCAGATGACTGCATTCTCGGGGTCCCAACGGTAAAGAAGGGTGTCGATGCCGTTCCCGCGCTGCTCCTTGTAGCGTATGGTTCATGTACATCACTGGCCTGCCGGGGGACCTTCCCACATGGCCTGGTGTAAGTTCGTGCGCCGCGCCACCCTCGCAGTGCAACTGTTGGCATCGCGGTAGCAACTCTCCTAACATGCAAGTGTGGTGTTGAACACCTCAAGGCAGATTCAACAGATCTCCACGCACGCAATGTTGCGGCGAGCCCGTACCTTGCATGCCATTGCCCACAATCGAGCAAACAACAGCACTATTCACTCCTGATCGAAACCAACCCCAAGCTCGTGTGACACTTCTATAAATGCTTGCCCTCCCATCTGCTGTTGAACTGAGATCTACTCTTCATCACCTTCATCACCATCACCAGCTTCACCAGTTTCACCAGCTTCATCATTACACTCAGAAACAATCTCACGCAACTGAACATTCAGACATTCTTACCAACGCAAACATTATCTCGATACAACATCCATCTGTCGAACGATCTCGTATCCTCTTCAAGTGCGTCTTCGAGTCAAAAGACTGTTTATATCTCTCACTAATCACGACTCGTCTTGCAGCAATCCGGTCTAAGAAACCTGTCGACAAGTCTAGACACTCTAATCACTTCAAAATGTGCACTCGTCAAGTCATCAGGTACAGCTGCGGCCACACCCGGGACATGGGCGTTGTGGGTTGCGCCAGTCCTTCTACCTGCGGTGGCCCACGACCCAAGGAGACTGCCTATGCGGGACAATGTGAAAGCCATTGAGCATCCGAACGAGGGGACCCGATAGCGAGTACGATGGCCGCCCCTTTCTCATGGTGGCAACGGCTCTAACGACCTCATAGGAATGGTGCCACAAGTCTTTGACTAGACATGAGATGCGATAAGGGGGAAGAGTAGGGCCATTAATGGGGATCGGTTATAAAAAGCGGGGGGCGAGCAATCGCGATGTTATCCGGTTTATTTCTACTATTCTGTTTTTTCCCACAGTTCTGATGGCGGTACACGGCACCGCTTCATACGGCCTTTCTTCCTTGCCGCTTTCTTCTTCTCGGTGTGTACGCGGGAGGAACTTCACTTCGTCGGCATAATACGAGCAGCGCTTGGATGTATCCGGACTATTTTGTCATGCGTCTGGGGTGTTGAATTTCAATCACCCGTTGTTTTCTAGAACGTTACTTTCGTCTTACTCGAATACACTACCTTTCACTCCTATCAAACGTATAACAAAAACTGGGCAGGTGTAGTGACCAGTAGCAATGCCGGGTAGCGACTTAACCGTAGGGGCCGTTGACGCTGCCATGCTGCAGCAAGCGGTCTGTAAGACAGCGGGAAGCATCCTGCCGCGGACACTCCCGCTGTCAGAAATTGCAGAGCCGAGATAACGCAGAACTGAAGCAGAAGTGGTTACCAACTCTGCGTAGCGGCGGATGTGACAGACGTCAGCTGTGTGGTTCGGGGGCGAGAGGCTCATGCCAACAACGAGACGCTTGCAGCGCGAGAATTGTCATAGCAAGAACATATAGCTACTGAAACCAACATACATAACTACACTTGGTGCTAACAAAGTCGTCGACGAGGGGGTAGAAGCAGTGAGCTAGATCATCATCGCCCTGCGAACCTCGCATATGCATTTCATCATGTGATATCTTAGCACTTGTCTGAGGCGAGGAGATATCCTACAACACCAAGCCTAAGTAAGCACTGGATGCCATCGGCAACAAGACAATGCAATTCGATACCGAAGGGCTAGTTGTTGGGCTTCTTAGGTAACTGTGATCTGAAAGATAATGGCTTGCTATCGAGTGTTTGCTGGTTTTGTTCATTGCCGCTAATCCCTTAATCTAGGTCGCAGGGGTCCCCTTAGGTGTTACAGTTACGTCTATTGTACTACCACGTGCCTACCTAGGTTAGTCTAGTATATGTAGTTAGCTTAGGTAGCTTAGATTGGATCGGTCCCCTTAATTAATAGGGACGTATAGATTATGTATAAGGGAATATCAAATATGCGATTACCTATTGTATGTGTGGAAGGGATATACTTCACTTCAATTGATTGAATCAAACAATTCTCGTCCTCCAACTCCGATCACTCCAGTCTGTCCCCTCCTGCCTCTTGAACAACATAATTTCAATTGCCTAGCTTAGGCATAAACCTACGGATATTCGTTATTCTCTGTTCCTGAGAATGTTATACTCATCTCCTTTTGTCCGCATTGAACTCGCCACTTCGTAGTTGCCGGGTTACATCACAACTTTGCTTGGGTTCCCAAGGCATTAAACGCATATTGTAATTGGCTCCTGGACACATTACCCAATTCGCTACCTGCAGTGGCCTTAGAGCCAACATCTGGACTTTCTGTCATTCCCTCATCAATTATTACGTCGTACTTGCTATGACTCTTCTCCTGTAAATACTCGATAGGCCGAGCCTATCGTTGCTTTGTTTCATTCTTAGTGGTCCGAGGTCCGCGACTAGTGTAGGCTTGGGCTTGGTGTTGGCCCGTTCAAGCGGCCCGCGCCAGCTTTGCCACAACGGCCCGGTCATCAGTATCGATTTTGTTTTCTTCAACACCGGGATTCGGCTGTATACGAAGACTAACGTTGAATTGAGGTAGCCCGCACGCTATCCTTCATAATCATACTACACTCCCGCTACCGGTCCAATAAGGCGATATCCTCGAAACCTCAAAAACCAGCTAGCTTTATTGGTTTGATCAGTGGTGTAACATCGCACTATGGAAATGCAAGGTGACCTGACCTGACAAACGGGTGCATGCGTCGGAACTTCGTCTGCAAATCGGAGTGTGACAGACCACTGCAGTCTGTCACTCCGTCCCCGGCTCACTTCATCCGCTTCATGGTTTGCACATTCCACGTTTGCTGTTCTGTGAGTACAACTAAACCACTAGCGGGATCTTGCATTCAATGACAGAAGCAAGATGCGGTACTTACCTACATGGAATGCAACGTAACGACCGACCAAACGACTGTGTCTCGTTGACTCACATGAACTGATTTGGTCCCCTGAGTAGCGTTCGCGTGCTCAGTTGGGTGTTTCGTGTAACAAGAACACTTGTCGCGCTTATTGGGGGAGCGTTGTTACAGCTGTATCAACTACCTATAAGCCTAAATCATAAGGCACTCCAACTCTGGGGTAGGATTCGCAGTAGCTGTGGCAACAGCCCGCAAACGAGACGGGGCGAGGCAGTCCTCAGCATCCAAGGCAGCTCAAGCTGCCAAGCATCGAGTTTCTCAGAACATGCATCTACTAACTCTGGCAATAAGGGAGTGGCTTTGAACGCTTGCGACTGCCGGCTCCCGCCAAATACCACAGTCGCCTTGTCAGGAGTCATGTGTGGCCAGTTGCACCTAGCTGGTGGTAAGCTGGCTCGCGTAGCAATGGCTTTATTCGTCAATGGTCTCTTTTGGAAGTTGGTACAGAGATAGACATTCCTCGTCAGCCGCGATCTACTAATGCCGAACTTTGTACCGGAGAAAGGGGGCCTAACTGGTCTAGCATCTTTGCAAGGCTAACTATTGCATCTGTGTTTGAATGTGCTAATACAAGCGCTTTGCTGTAGCGTTTTGCGTCGAGCTCGCTTGAAATACCACCTCCCCCCCCAAACTTGTCGGCCCTCAGAGAAGTTAATCTGAGGCTGTCGTGAAGTGGTTGGGTTGGTAGCAACGGTGGGGAACTAATGATGCTGGATCTCTCACACCGGCCTTTTGGGGGTATCAAAAGCGCCGTGCCACTTAATTGTTTCGCAACGAAAATGCACTTTATGTTGCACCAGGCCTCCAACACATACTCCTTGTTGGGGTTGTTGATCGCAAAGTACCTGCCTGAATGGGTATCTGGGTAATCTACGAGCTTTTCTGGCATGATCGTTTCCCATTGACAAGAATAACCCGCAGCGCAAGATATTCTGACACACGACGACTGATGGGCTTTTATCGAACCCGGGATACTAACATCGTCACTGTACGATAGAACCTATGGTTAAATTTGGGACGACCTAATCTGCTGGCAAGGCCAGACTGTCACTAGGCACACATTCAGTGTGCGAGGCAGTGCTTGTTCTAGAAGAAATCGAGCACAGTGGATTATTTCACACTACGGTTCCTTGCAATATTCCCGTTAGAGTTTGAGTAGGGTCTGTTAATCTGGTTCTTTTTCAATCCGTCGTATATTTTACGATATTCCTCTGTTATCGCTTCATAAGCATTGCTGGCCGTCTCTGTCTCTCGTGCCGAAACACGATACTACGAGATTCAGTTATTCTGTCGAATTTAGATATCCCTTTCTGGAGATGAATCTTAAGGTATGATACGACTGGGACATCTACAGTGATGCCAGAGAAGGTTGCGGGGTAGCTCGTCTACCATAATTAACAACAATAGAACAAAAACAGGTCAGCAGCACACGTTGCCATTCTACAGGGTTGTTCACTTCCCCGATAATGAACAGCCAAATGCTGTGACTTGAGCACCCTATGGAATATATGATGGAGTGGAGATAAGACAGATCGAGTCGAGTCTCACTGCGTCAAACGCCCAGCAGCCCACATTACCTCGATATAGAGCAGGATTTATTCTTCCCACGGACGCAAGTGCTACGAGAATTTTACGTGATTACTACACTAGTTAACGTGCCGCAGCTGATCCATTCAAAGGAAGTCGACCCCGGGATGATTCCTTCGAGTTCCTGCATGCCTCGTGGAAGAGTTGCAAATGCTATGCAACATTGAATTATCAGCCCTATCCCAGAACCACGGACCCTGCCATCACACGTGTCTAGTATTACTGCATACAGGAACACATCAAGCCTGAAACGCAGCCCTATGGGGCTCAGGTGTGGCCAAATTTATCTCATCCTGTAGGCAACTAGAGGGCAGAGCCAACGGTATCGGTCTGCGACGTCAGCGTTACATTTTCGCCTCCACCTGCCACTGCAACCTTGAAGCGTCAGAATAATATGTCGTAAAGTACACGAAATAGAAGGTCTTGCGGCGTTAACCAACAGCTTTCCAAAATAGCGGCACTGAATGTATCAATATGACTCGTTTCTATCCACGGGAAAGATACGTTACTATCTTCATCTCCCGTATCTTGCAAAATTTCCTCTTCACTGACCTGCGAGCGAGTTCACCCCGAGTAAAGAACAGAGCCATAACGTCCTTGTGCCCGGGCACCGCGGGCTCTCTTTGAGACGAGACTCACGATATAGATTATATCCACGCCCATGTGAGCTGATCGGCTGTGTTGCGATGTCCCAGGGTCACTATGTGCGGGATGAGCACATAAGCATCTAGATTCATTCCGGAGGCACCAAAGTTGTACCCTGCTGGGTCAGATACACAATCGTTGGTGGCGTCTGCAGAACGCTCAGAGCTGCCTTTACTACACTGCTAATCCTAATTGTGGCATTTCTCGTCAGATGAGAGAGTACCCTCGTTACTGTTGGTGATAAACGCGAATTTCTGAGCATTATTCTTGTCATCGCGGGCTCGTATTTGGCTCTGATCTATTGTTATCAGGTGACTCATATCTTCCAAGCACTGACCGAATGGGATATGCCTACAGACATGTCACTAGCTTCATGGTCTCTTCTGTCGTGGCGCCACCCGCCTGTTGGTTTTCCTCCGGGTTCTAGAGTCATGGCTTTACCGGGACGCATACGGGTGACCTTTTCGATAACGCGTCACGCTATCCTTGACTTCCTGTTTCATTCCGGAATAGCCTTGCGCCGCGTTTGTTGGTGGCGAGAGCTAAGTGGCCACCGAAGTTCTCCTGAGAACCCATTTGGTTATGGCTTCTTGGTGAACTCGCTACTACCAGGAATAATAAGATATTAGGTCCGGTCATCGGACGATCGGACGAGCCTTTGCGGTATAACTGAATGCCCACATCCTTGCTTCATTTCTCTTCTCCGACAAGGCATTGACGAATGACGGCTGGTCGCGCTTAACATACTAGCCTGTCGGTTACTAGGTGTTGGTGGCAAATACTGCGTCTAATCTTCCGTTCAATACTACTTGCCTCATGTTGCCTCTTATGTCCGATGATTCTACGGACCAGTGTACCATAGTACCCAAGCGACGCGGCTAATGGGAGACGAAGAAACAAGCACTATTACATCATTCAATCTACACCTATCGTCCTGTATACGCTTGCACTGCATGTTTGACGCTAGGTAGGGCTGAAAGTGGATTACGCGTATCACATCTCCTAGTTAGTGGATAGCCATGAATGTTGTCACAGGTTTCGTCACATGCAACGCATGCCATGGTGTATACTTCCCGAAACACGCAAAATAGCTCGCCTCCTGTATACTTAGTCTCAAGAGCTAGGCAAATCTTTAGAAAATCTTTTATGGTAAGTCAAGATGGTGCCAAGTCATGCCAAGGCGTCTTTCCAATGTCTGTTAATTGGGACCTGGTATTTAGATCGACGTCTAAGTCACATTCTTTCTCTTGTCTGTTGGTTGTTGGTTAGGTAGA
Organism: Xylaria castorea; assembly: GCA_022495115.1. NCBI lineage: Eukaryota > Fungi > Ascomycota > Sordariomycetes > Xylariales > Xylariaceae > Xylaria > Xylaria castorea. The sequence goes on along the minus strand of MU382643.1, from coordinate 467,200 downwards.
TTAGTCTAGTTTTTTTTTCGCGGCTGTAACATAGCCGGCGGTGACACACACGCGCGGCAGTTTCTAGACTTTTAGTTCCCTTGTTTTTCTTTGTCTCCCCCTTTTCCCCCCAAAGCTAGGCATCAATCACGCTACTATCGGGGCGGGCCGGTGAACTCGATGTAGATGAGAAGTAACAGTACATTCTAGTCACTGTTCGAAAAGAACAAACCTGCTTTTTGATAAAGACACCCTCTCTACGACTACTTGAGTAGGAGAGACATAGAAGTACTTGACGTCGATGCATCTGCAATCTCTATCTTCACGTGCGTCATGAGATAGTGAAAGAGAAATACTTAGTTACCCGTCTGGGTCCCAAAGGACGTCGCGCTTACACAGCATCTCTCCGGAAACAGATAATCCCGCCTATGCTAATGTATGCCGGATGTTTCGGTGTTGCGTTAAAACAGTGGCTTAGATGAGGTTTATGGTCAGTGATATAAGTGGCGGATAATCGCTGTAACAGATACACGCATATGGGTTGAAGGGCGTGCGGAAATACTCGGATAATACTGTTCACGGAAGAAACATCCTCGGAACAGAAACCGAAGGGTTCTAATATCACTATCACGCGTTGGTTACGTAGGCTGTTGATAAATCAAACCGGTTTTAATATGCGAAATGAGGGGTTAACAAAACTTATTAACCCATGCTTTTCTGCCCAGGGATTTCTGTCTGTCTGTTCTGATCCTGGATGTGACACCCCGAAGTAATTTATCATGATCTGATGATGCAACCTGCGATCTATCTGTCTGACCGCACCTCTCTCGATTCGGACCTTTCGGTCCATGTACTGCTATCGCCTTACCGCAACTGTCTGCACATTCATTCTCCCGTTCAACACGCCAACCATCAATCATTCAGTCTGCGAGGTTGCGCAAAAAGACCCGTATCCTCTTGCCACTCATCTCATCAAGAAATATCTATGAGAAAAACCGAGAACCAGCGGTGTTACATCCTCCGCCGCCTATTGTACAATATACCGACAGCGAACGATTACGCTCGGTTGTCTTTTTTTGGTGCGTTAGCAAAATGTTTCTCTTCGCACGAATGTGTATCTTGTGTCTCTTCGTGTCTCTCTATTCTTAGCGTGTAGTGCAGAGGACGAGTGGTAGAAAGTCCCTCTCAATTATGCGAGTGTATATCGCCATTGGGAGGTTCATTAGGGAAAAAGGTAGTAGTAAAAACAAAACAAGAAGCGCAGAAACGCCGTAATGCAGTAGCGAAAGCACTTTGTGACGCCTTGGTATGTTATTCAAACAATGAGGTTCAAGTGTGTACCCCGAGAGCAGTCAGTATGCTTAGTTTTGTTTGGGCGAGCTAGGGGAGCTATCATAGAAAAAATTAGCAAAGTACTATTGAAGAACAGCTTGGTACACATACTACTTGGGGCTAGTACTGCCGCCAGGCGCGGGAGAGCGGCTAGGATTAGGACTGAACGCGGGAGACTAAAAAAACTTGTTAGCATATATTAAAAGCATGTCATGAAAGGGTTCTTACCGCCGGCGAGTAGTGGGGACTCGTGGGTGAATGTTGAGCATTTGCCGGACGATAGACCGGACTCGTGGGCGAATATGAATTCGGCGAAGTAGGTGAATAACTTGGCGACGTAGGTGAGTAACCAGGGGAGGCTCGACCGCCGGGATTGTAGTTAGGAGAAGTTGGGCTATACGATGGACTGGTGGGAGAGTAGCTCGGGGATGCGGGAGAGTGCCCTGGTGAGGTAGGCGAGTAGTGCCCCGCTGCCGGTGACGTTGGCGAGTAGGTTGGAGACGTTGGACTATAATTAGGACTCGTTGCGGAGCGAAAGGCGGGAGAGGATGGGGAGAACGAGGGTGAAGTTGGACTGAATGAAGGCGACGTGAGACCTTGCATGGGCGAGGTCGGTGAGTATCCACCTGGTGATGTTGGCGAATAGTTTCCGTAACTACCGAGAGGCGATGAGGGCGAGAAAGGACTAGTACCACCAGGACTGGTAGGTCTGTACGGGCTAGTGGCGCCACCCATGGCGCCACCCAAACCTCCATACTCGGAGAGGAAGCCCGTGTTGCTGTCCGAACCGGCACCAACGATAGGCGAGAAGTTGCCCATTCCCATAGAAGGTGAAGCAAGGCTCATGCCATATCCACTGTCCGCCATAGGCGATCCCGTATCGTATGGCGTTGCAGCACCATCCATTTGGTTTCCCTTTACTGTCATGCCCGGCATGAGACCCATCCTGGAGTTGTCCGAGATGACCGTATCCAGCATCTTTGGATCTAGGAAAACGTCGAAATGCCCGGTACCCATTGGTGCTAGCTGTCCAAGCATAACGTTCTCGGAGATACCTCTGCAATCATCAAGTTCACCGAGAGAAGCGGCCTCTAATAGAATTTCCACAGTCTCTTCAAACGAACATCTCATCAAAGCACCGGTATCAGCACGGTTGATGCCGTGCCTCGTTACGGCCGCAATGCTACCACGATATGTCATGACGTCGACGAGGAGAGCGAGATGCCGCTCGTTGACGTACGAACCATCAAACGCCAACACGCGCCTCAATTCGTTCAAGAGGGCCCCGCGCGCTGCCTCAATACCAAAAACTTCAACTATTTGCCATAGATCGTTCGTGATAGTACGTCTGGCATCAACACCCGCGACAGCCAAGACTTCGCGTAGAGCAGTGCCTGATGTGTCCAAGTACCATTCTTCGCATCTTCCCGGGCCCTTTTCTTGAACCAATGCACCGTCCTCGCTCACGATAATCTTGGCGCCGTTGTTTAGGAAAGCTCGTTCGACACCCTTGACACCACGGAGTGTCAAGTTTTCCAAGAGGTGATCTGATAAACGCTTCAGCATGATATCATCCTCAATAGCCTTATCGCCATCGTCCTTATCGTCTGGCATCGGGCGTATGCGGATGACTTGGCTTGGACTGTTATCGTCACTCGGAATGATAGCCAGATCGCTACCATAGTCCTGTTTAAGTCGCAACACAACATCATCAATAGTTAACCCCTTATCAAGCATTTTTTGTCTGTCGAGCACGATACGAAGCAACCACCGGGACTGTTTTTCGATAGGAGGACCGGATTCATCGGGTATAAGGAAGTATGACTCGACCATATCAACGTCTTCTGCGATGGTCGTTGCATCAATCACAGGATCGTAGTAGATCTCAGTGATTGCGGTAACGGAGCGTAGATTTGTGTGTTCCACCAAGCTACGAAGTTTCTTTGCTTGCTCCTGGGTTGCAGCGCCATCCATGTATACCATCATTGATGGTGTTTTGATGTTACTGGCTACGTTTAAAATTTCTTTCAATCGCGGAACACCAAGAGTGACGTTTTTCGACGCAATACCGGTGAAATGGAAGGTATTCAGCGTCATTTGGGTGGCTGGTTCGCCAATAGACTGGGCAGCCAAAACACCTACCATTTCACCTGGGTTGACCATAGCTCTGCGCCACTTGCGATCTAGCTCTCCAATCACATGATGGAAAGCCATCTTGTCCAATCGATGGAAGCAAGCTAAGCGCTTATAAGCCAATTTCGAACGAAGAAGGGCTTTGAAGAGTAGGGTAGCGTTGTGATCGGCTTCTTTAGATACTGGATCAGAGCCGGGAACGACGGTCATCGCATCGAGTAAGTTCTTAACGACAGGAATGACGTCTTGGGGCGTGAGATTGCTCGATTTTGTGTCATCCACCTTAAGGAGTCTTTTGGAGCTTTCGATCAGGCGACCCACGTTCAGAGGAAGCTGGAATGACGAGTCTAATTTCTCGTCATGCATCTTGAGTCCTCTCAAATACTCACGATCCTTTTGGAGGGTTTCGTACTCGTAGTCAAGCAATTCCTGAGCCTGTGGATCCCCTGCGATGTCTTGGATATATTCCAGAGAATCAGTAACGCTCGATGGCAGCGTATCCATGACATCGAGACGATATCGTCTGTCAAAGTCAGCAGTTCGTATCACCCAGTGGTCCATTCCTTGCTTCTCGATCTGCATCGCGTCAAGTCCATCCTCACCGTAGATGAACTGGATGATATCACCAAGCGAATTCCGAACGGTGCCATCGTAACGAGCGCTTACGTCTTCGAGAGCTTTGACTAGACGACGTTGAATGTAACCAGTCTCAGCGGTTTTCACAGCAGTGTCGATTAGACCCTCACGACCTGCCATAGCGTGGAAGTAAAATTCTGAAGGGGTTAAACCTCGCAGGTACGAGTTCTCAACAAAACCACGAGCTTCCGGCGAGTAGTCATCCTTTGTGAAGTGAGGCAAAGTCCGGTATTTGAAGCCAAACGGGATACGTTTGCCCTCAACAACTTGTTGACCGACTAGAGCAGTCATTTGAGAGATGTTGATGGATGAGCCCTTTGATCCAGATCGTGCCATAACGACAGCATTGTTGATATCTTTCAAATTGTCCTCTGTTGTCGTACCAGCTTTGTCACGAGCGTCGTTGAGAGCTTTTGAGACTTTGCTCTCGAAAGTTTCTCTGATGTTCATGCCGGGAAGCGCTTCAAGTGTGTTTGCAGTTGCTTCAGCAGTTAAATCAGCAACAATTGCTTTTTGTGCGTCAATATGTCCTTGAATTTTTTCAATGGTGCCTGGGTCGGGAATGGTATCACCAATACCAATGCTGTGGCCGTTATGTAGGAGCCAGTAGTTGATAACACGTTGGCAACCATTAAGGAACGCCATAGCACCATCCGGTCCGAGTTCATTGTAACACAAGTGCACAATACCGCCGCTAGCAGCACCGACATTTTTCTTGGTTAGAAGACCGAACAAGACCTCGCCAGTTTGAATTAGTAAACCATCATCCCTCAGAGGATTATAGGGGTGGCTACCCTTCTCGGGCGGGGTGGTGTAAAGGCTGATTTCCCGAGGAATGATCATGCTGACGATCTGTTTCCCTGTCCAACGAGGCCGAGGCTTGACAATTGCAGGGGGAGGAATGATACCATCCCAATTGGGCACCCACAACAAGATGTTCATGACCTCCTCTTTTGTTACGAAGACGTCGCGACGGCACATTTTGTAGACACCCGCTAGGGTATCTTGTACAATACCCATCAATGGGCCGTTTCGCTGAGGGGAGACAATATTGAGCGGAACCATACACAGCTCCCTGATCTCAGCACGCGTCTCCTCCGTTTGAGGAACGTGAAGATTCATCTCATCACCATCAAAATCGGCATTGTATGGGGACGTCACGGATAGGTTAAGTCGAAAAGTAGAATAAGGCATGACCTTGACACGGTGACCCATCATGGATTCCTTGTGCAAAGACGGCTGACGATTGAAAATAATGTAATCACCGTCCTGAAGATGACGTTCTACCTTCCAGCCGTACTCCAACGAGATTTGGCCAGCACGTTTATGGTGTCGAAGATCAATTCGGGTCCCGTCTGAGCGAACTACATATTTCGCACCGGGATGCTCGTTCGGACCATTCTGAACGAGCTTGTGCAGACGCGAGATATTGTAGGGAGTAACGGTCTCGGGGTAAGTCAGTGTTCTTGCGATACTCCGGGGCACTCCGACTTCATCCAAGGAAATGTTGGCATCACCAGTGATGACGGTACGAGCTGAGAAATCAACTCTTTTTCCCATCAAATTTCCTCGAAGTCGGCCTTCCTTGCCCTTTAGACGAGCTCGGATTGATTTTACTGGACGTCCACTCTTCTGGAGCGCCTGAGGTTGACCAGCAATATCATTGTCCATCAAAGTTGCGACGTGATATTGCAGAAGCGTGTCAAACTCATGGGCGATGTGGCCTGCTGAGCCTTCCTGAAGGGCTTGTCGCACATTGCTATTGGCACGCAGGACGTCACCGAGCTTGTACGTTAGATCATCTTCATTCCGAAGACCTTGGCCGGTACCATCCATTGATATACTTGGTCGAACGGGTGGCGGCGGCACAGGCAAGACGGTGATGATCATCCACTCTGGTCGAGCGTAGTCCTTGTTTAGACCCATATCTCTTAGGTCACCATCGGAAATGTTCTTAAGAATGTTGAGCGCCATCTCCGGCGTGATATTGATTGTGTTCTTCGCCTTGTTATTCTCTTCGTCTTTCTCTTCCGAGACGGCTGTGAGTTTAAGGGCCCCTAGTCGTATCTTGGGCTGGCTATTTCCACAGCCTCCATGACCAAGCTGCTTGGGCTTGTTGTGAGGCTCGTACTCTTTGTCCTCATCCTTGGGCAGCTCGTTGCTGCATATGTTCTTGCCTTTACAGACAGTCCACACACGCTGGAAACGAGTTTTGGGGTCACGAGTGGTAACCGCAGCTGTAAACTCCGGATCATCCTGTGGCGGGTGCATTAGCATCAACAAGATCCAGCGAACTCAGGACACAAGAGCAGGTCACTGACTCTATCTGCCTTGACTTTACTGCAATTGGTGCAGACGATCTCTAAGATCTTTTTGACCTTCTTGATAAAGCCAGGGTGATAGACTGGTTTGGCGAGCTCGATATGACCGAAATGACCAGGACATTCGGACATGTTCTCAAGGCATGTGGCGCACTTGAACTGACGGTCGACGGAGCCAAGGCGTGGATCGTTCAATCCGTTCTGACGCGGTTTCGTGCGCGTCTCGTCCATCGTTTCGGGGTACATGATGTGTGCAACACTCATATTCTTGATCTCTTCCGGTGAGAGGAGACCGAACTGGATCTCCTCTACCGTCTTAAGAGGCGCATCAGAGTGCGCGAAGTGGAGGTTCGCCATGTTTGGACGATGGTGCGAATGAAGGACGATGGGTAAGCGGCGGAGAGGCAGGGAAAAATCTTGTCGTCGCGCGTGTCAAATCGTGGACTTGCGGGTGTCGAAAATTACGCTCTCACGTAATGTCGTGAGACAAAGAAACCGATGGTATGGAGTTGAGTATGCGCGAGGCTTGTGGAATTGGCGTGGCCGGATGAGTGCACTGGCGAGTGCCGACCAGGCAGGCCTTCAGGCCTCGAAGCAAAAGAACTGCACCCGAGCGCGCGCAGGTGCTCGATCGATCGCGTGGTTCGAATGTGGTGATATCGCCAGGATGTAGATGTCGAGAACTCGCAGTGTGGACGATATCGCGATGCCCGACGCGTTATTCGCCGCAAATCGATGTTGTGAAGAATGTTATTGCGGTGGGTGAGGCGTCGGTTGATTCAGCAGATGGAAGGGGCGAGGGAAGAAGCCGTCAGACGCCAGATCACACTAACCCCAATTCAGAGCGCCAGTACTACCGCCGGAAAAAAGATTTCGCCACAGTAAAGAGTGGGTACTTGTGGTTGGCCTACAGCTTGCACTGAAATCAAGGTACTGGTACCTCACAATCTACAGTAGGTGGTAGGCGAGGCGCTGTGGAATAAAACTGTCAGTATTTTGGGGGACCCACCACCACTCACGACTGACAGTTTATTCCACAGCGCCTCGGTAGGTACAGTGAATGCGCATGTACAGTACTGCTGCCGGTTGAGTCAATCCCACTACGCCCTGCATCTTAGCCTCGCCTGTCTTTCATCTCTCTCGTAAATCAACATCGCTTACTCCCAATAAGGTGTAACGGAAGAAATTTCATATTAGGTATGACAATACCCCACTGCCACTTTTCATCGAGCGTTCGAAGGTTTATGTGATGGTCTTCCGGGTTAATGTGTTTGTTTGTGTTTGTCTAACACCTTGGTTATTCCTCTGGATACGTAGGTAGGCATGCTATGACAATAGCAGGTTGTCTATCGAGATATCTACAGTTACATGACATTGGTAGGCCCCGAGTTTCTCAGTCTTCCATGTATGTTATGTTGTACTATCTCTTCCTGGCCCTTGCGCCCTTGGCCGCGGGCGCTTTCTTTCCTACGGTTGTTTTATCCTCCTCGGCGCCCCCGCCATCGTGGCCCTCGCCCATGCTCCTACGCCGGACCGTGCCTGTCGATACGGCGACAAACTCTTCCTCGCTATCGCTCGCGCCTAAGTCGAACAAGACCGGCATCCGAAAATCCGCTCCTCCATGATCCTCGTCATACCCTTTTCTCGAGTCGATCGCTAGAACATCGATATCTTCGTCTTCTAAATCCAGCCTGCGCTTATTAATCTCTTCCTGCGGGTGGATGTCGAATTCATCCTCGCGTTCAATGTATTCCACATTTTCCTCCACCTCTACGAAGTCTGGTGCCAATGCCGACCAGCGTTGGGGGCTCGTCACAGACCATATATAGATGCGCCCGGTCTCTAAGCCACAGGCTGCGAGCATTGCCCGGTGCGGGTGCCACTCAATGACTCCTTGCTCTTCCTTAGGCCCCTCCAGCATCCTTACCAAGCTACCATGATTGCGCTCCCAGATGTATAGTTCATGATTATTATACGTGGATGCTGCAACGTATTCTCCGGTTGCACTGAAAGTGACATGATTCCAGGACAGTCTATTAACTACATCCTGGAACTTGTGTTCTAACGGCATCTGTATCGTGTCTGCATCGAGATTTTCGGCCGAAAGGTTCGGCACGTGGAAGGTTCTGATAATCCTGTCCTGTGAATTGACCAGTAATTCTCTGCCAGACCCCGTTAACCTCAATGTGGTTACAACCGAGCTGCAAATCTTCTCGGACCATATGATCTCGTGAGTGTTTGGGTCTATGAGGTTAAGGCGCCCCTTGTTTGTGCCGGCCAGGATATGGTCCCCGTTTACGCTCCAAACTGTAGCCGTGGTCATCTGCTTCGCGTCTTCTTTCGCCTGTTTCTCCTTCGTCGCTGCGTCGGCGTCGGTGTTTGTGCGTTTTGGTGCCGAGGGAAGGGTATGTTTAACATCGTTGGCATCGCTTAGGTCGACCAGCGACGGGGCCTCGTCGAATACTGAAGCGACGAATAGGTTACTAGGTAGCTGGCTGTCAGGACTGGGGGAGAATGAGCTTCTTGAGAATGTTACTGGGTTTCTTACTGATTCCACGGGTGTAGTTCTGCCGTGTAGATCGGCGCCCTGAAGCGGATCTCTCTAGACCTCGTCCCGCCCTGTAAATCCCACAAGACTGCTCTCCAGCCCTGGCAAGCCGAAAGGAGATAACGACCGCACCTCGACCAGCTCAATGAAGTGATAGCCGCTCTATGACCCCTCAGTTTCTGTGCGACGCCCATGGTCTCCAGATCCCACACCACGACAGTGCCATCGACGCGACCTGAGGCGAGATAGTCGCCTTTGCGATTGAACCGCAGACAGGTCGTATGACCGGAGCGTATAGTATTAGTAATGTTCTCCGGATAGTCCTGAAGGAGGTAGTCGTCGGAAAGAAGCAGATTCATGTTGTCGGATTCATATTGGTTGTTGATACAGCCGAGGAAGAAAGTCCTGCGACAATGATTTCAGGGCAACCCTTGAATAGTAAAGAAAGTTAAAGCTGCCCAGCAACCCACCACACACGTAGCCTTGCATGCGCTAGGTACCTACCTGGTTGGCATTCCAGATACAAGTACCTACCTTGCCAAGTTATGGCGGGGACTCACCCCACTGAGTCACCCCACTATCTGGTACGAAATATCACTGAACCACTGTAGAGGACTTTCGCTTGGCTTCAAACCCGGCCTTAATGACACCACGGCAGATCTTAGCTAGGATTTCGATGTTTTAATGAATTTATTCTTGTTTCCTTCCTTCTGACGGCGGCCGTCTATCATAAGTTATGGCGAACTCACGGTCAGTAACTGTCCCTTGAAATTGGCGAGAGACTATGTATAACTGTGACTAACACAAGAATATTCCTTAGCTTTGAATATGTTAAACAATTTGAGCAGAGCGATATCCTGCTCCCAAACACATGGATAGTGATTCGGATCGACGGTCGTGGATTCACGAAGTAAACCAACCCCCAGATACAATTTCATAAAACTCTTGAGTCTTATAGATACTTACTTTTCCCAGGTTATGTGCCAAATACAACTTTGAGAAGCCCAACGACCGACGGGCACTCGATCTCATGAACGCTGCCGCTAAGGCCGTCGTGACCGAACTGCCAGATATCACCATCGCATATGGCGTCAGCGACGAATACAGGTATTTATTGTCGGTGTCTGATCCGAAGTTCGAACTGACCAAGAACCAGTTTTGTCTTGCATAAAACATGTACACTTTTCGAAAGGAGGGCGAGGTAGGATTGTGTGCCCGTCTCGGCAGAGAAGACCTACTGGTTAACGATGGCGCAGCAAGTTAATCACAACCATTGCCTCGACGTTTACGTCTTACTACATTCACCTCTGGTCGACTTACTTTCCAGAAACCACTTTATCGCCGCCCCTGCCTAGTTTTGACGGACGGGCCGTATGCTATCCCAGCTTGCAGAATCTGAGGGACTATATGAGTTGGCGCCAAGTCGATTGTGCGTCGAGCCTACACATGGCGGCGGATAGAGTAGTATATGCTGACGAGTGCCAGGTCATATCAACAATCTCTTTAACACGACATTCTGGTCGCTGATACAATTCGGCGGGTATGATGCAAAAGAAGCCGAGAAATTCCTCGCTGTACGTGTCCCTCGCGCTTAGGATAGTGTTGTAATTGATGGGAACCTAGGGCACCCTCTCCGCGGACAAAAATGAGATCTTGTTCTCAAAGTTCAAAATAAACTACAACAACGAACCGGAGATATATAAGAAAGGCAGTGTTATTTTCCGCGAGGTAAGTCTCCTTCGAGAAAGGAACTAAGCTAATATCCAGCTTACTTACATGTTCCAGTACGAACTCGTGGAGCCGGGCAGCCACAACGTTGCAGAGACGATAGATAACGTAGCAGAGCCGGTCAAGCAATCCAAGACGCAGGATGAGAACGATAAGAAGAGACGGAACAAGGCTCATGTCGTAATTGATCATTTAGACATCATCAAAGATGATTTCTGGGATAGGAGACCATGGCTTTTGTCAAATAAGCCAGGCAAGGTCCCCAAGCAGATAGAATAAAAGCATGATACCCTCCAACGCCGCCCAAATGCTGTGTTTGTATATGAATGCCTCTCGCTTCTATGATGCCGAAACCGGACCGTAGCCCACGACCGCACGATGTAAGATTGTAATGCGCATCTTCTTTCCATGTCCTCATCATCCTGTAGCCGCCCTCATCAAGCGCTTTTCTTCTTTCCGCCTCCTTCTCGCATCCCTCCTTGCTCTCCGCTCCTCTTTCGTCTCGCTGGCCTTCAGCTCTTCCTTAGCTGCTTGCCTCTCGGCCTTCTTCGCCTTCTTCTTCTCGACCTTTTGCGCGGCGCGCCTCTGCGCTTCCCGCTTTGTTTCCTTTTCGGCCTTCCTTAACTTCTTCGCTTCTCTCCGCGCCCTCCTCTCCTCCTTCGTCTCTTCGCGCTTGCTTATCTTCGTTTTGGGCTCTTGACTGAGCGGCGTACCGGCCCCGCTATCGGGCGGCGTCGGCAAGAAAGCGACAGGATCATTGACCGACCCTTCCATGACCCCGCCGCGTACAAACGACGTGTAAAGTCCCCTGGCGCCCGTGTACTTGGTGACGGCGTTGCGTGCCGTGATCTTCTCGAGCGCACCGCCCTTCAGCGTCTGTTTCATGGTGCCGCTCTTCATGTCGATGCCCTTGAGAGCCTGGTCAAAGGCATTCAGCCACCAGGCCTCCTGCTTGTGGTCCTTCTTACTACCGAGCCCCGAGCCATCTTGGTTGCGCTTGATGAGGATGTGGTGTGTCAGGCCGGTTCTATCGTCCGTCGGGTGTAGGGAATGCCCGGTCCCCCGCCATCCTTGGGCGGTCAGGAGGGCGTGGGCGTTCATGGACCGCGCGGCTCGTGGTTCTCGCTCGGAGGAATGGGGTGTATGGACTGTGCGTTTCGGGAGAGAGGGTTGGGTCATTTACATATTGGCTAGAGGTCTGGGTCTTTAGAGGATGGAATACTCAATTGAAATTTTAGTGGAGCTACCTACCCACCACAGTTCACAGGGAGCGACTGGGGCCCGCTATGGAAGGTCTCTCGTATTGCTGCAACTTTTGCTTATCTGCATAAGATTACTGCACTACCTTAATGGGAAATGGCATAGGTATGTCTGAGCATAGGTATATAGACCGGCATGTAAGGCCCAGGGGACAGTAAGTTATAATATGATCTACGTAGTTAATAGCAAGCCTCTAAGATACAACTCAAACATGCTTCCTTATCCCAGCCACTCACTAGTCTGGCCACATCGCGTGTATTCTAGTTTAATAGGGGAGATGTTATAAGGATAAAGATATAAGAGAAGACCTTTGGAAACGAAATTGAAGGGTGGTATGCTTATGACCGTCTATGAGCTCATTCTAAGGTAAATATAACATATATGTACAACAAAGTGTATGGGGAAAAATTGTTTTACCCAAGGAAATGCTGGTTGATGGACAATTCAATGAGGTATTAGGGTAGTTAGTCTAAATAAATCGTCTTTAAAATCACATGGAAATGGAATCACCTCCCCGAGACCCACCTCTAGGGCTGATCAAATAGGTACAATAGGTAGGTATATTATTCTCCCCTCCTCGAAATTTGAACCCCGCCGTTACCTGGGTAATTAACGTACAGTACATACGCACCCAACTAAACAAATGGTAACCGCGTCCAGACGCGTGTTTACTGTAGATAACACCAGGTCTAAACAACCGCTCAAACCTTGATTGCACCGAAAAACAAGGTTGTCTCGTCGGCGTTTGGGACATTGCTCCCCGCCCTTTTTGCTCATAATTCTCTCTATCCGCCCTTTCTCGAAGATGCTTCGCCGCCCACCAACGACGCTGACGCTAACGGCGGAGGACATAGCGGCGTACGAAGACCGCCGATACGCACAACAAGCAGCCGATCTCCAAGCCCAAGCTCAAGCCCTAGCACAAGCGCAGGCTCAGGCTCAGGCGCAAGCCCATGCCCAGCTACAGCAGGCCAGGTCGCAAACGACGCGTGCGCCATTGCGCCGCCACGCGTTGCCGCAGCCCTCGGCAATGGACACTTCGACGTCGTCACTAAACGACAGCATAGACGAAGCTATGGAGGACGCCGCCGCTGGTCTCGACGACGACGATGATGATGAAAATGAAGAAGAAGAGGACGATGACGATGACGATGACGATGACGAAGATGATGATCCGTTCACCACACAGCGCCATATCCGCAGCGCCGCCGCCGCCGGAACCGAACGAGCCGTGTCCCCCGGCGCCCAGCGCAGCGCCTACATCCGGCAGATGCGCGCACGAGGCGGCGGGCACGCGCGGTCGCAATCACACGCGACACATGCCCACGGCGCCACCTCCATCCCGACGGCGACCTCTGCGTACACATCGGCCGCGGGGTCGCGCGCCCAGCAGCGCATCGCGGGTTCGGCGTCTACGTCCGCGCTACCACCACCCGCTGCTGCTACTACGACCTCGGGCCAAGCGCTTGCGCATCTGCAGCAGACGCCCGTGCAGAGCGCGGCGGCGCAAGGAGGCGCGACGACGACGACGACGCGGGCTATGGCAGGGCGTGGCGGCGGCGGTGGAGGACGGCAGACCAGCGAGCCACCGCCCGCACCCACGCGGGTGACGCGTAGTCGAGACGAGCGGCTCGGCATAGCGCCGGGGCAACGACCGATCGACGGGCCAGGAGGGGCGTCGGGACCGACGACTAGACGGCGATAGGCACGCTGGCACTCGGACCTGGCAGCACACGGGTCTGGAAATGATCGGGAAACCACACTATGGCCTCAGTCACAAATGCCTATCGAGGCGGAAGCAGAAATAGCGATGGGGACACGGCAGTCAGAAGTGGACACGATGTTGACGCCTGAGAGGTCGGTGCTTCGTGATATATCCATGGAAGTAGACGGGCGAGTCGATCATGAGGAAGAAGACGACGCTTCCGATGCCGTCTACACAGGCGACCTACAAGTCGAAGAGACATCCGCCAGCATCGAAGCAGGTTCGCCCATCTCCACGCAGCAGCGCCGACAGCTACGCTCGCACACGATGCGTCTAGGCAGGCGCGCGAGTTTCCTCCTTACTTACACTCATGCGCGCGGATATTCGGATACGACGAGTGCATCGACGATGGGGAGGCCAGGGGCGGGAACGACGCCGAGGACCGGTTTCACTAGCATCAACGCTCCTCGTGGCGGCTACGACGAACCGACTGCCGGGATAGAAACAAGAGGAGGAGGAGTGGATGATGAGGATCACATGTTGCTTGACTAACCAGCGAAGTCCACGCTACTCTTTCCTCAAAGACGGGCCATTGTTGGCGTCATGACTTTGGGCACTCACCGGTAACGAATCTCGTGACTTTTCACCGTGCTTCATTCTCCTCGCCTCCTAAATTTTTGTTGCAATGGAGATTGTCGAACAGAAGAGAGGGTCCCAACGAGGGATACAACGAGAAGAATGACTCGCTTCTTCCATTTAGGATAATGGATACACGGGTTAAGGAGAATCGATAATCATGGCCATAGTCAGAAGCTGGGCAATGAGCGATATACAATGCTCATTTGGGGGTATCACGGTCCATCAGGCTTGGAATATTTCGTTTTATCGAAACCTTCCTTGATTGGCTTTGATTAAGGGTTGGCGGGCTATAAATGAAGTGTTAGGACTATGGAAATAGTGTAGGAGAGTGCCTTGATAGCAAACTTGAGAGATGACCGCCATGAGCGGACAAATAAGGGTCAAACTATCATCTGTATACACTGGTTGATTGAATCATGAAATCCTCTGCATTTACACAAAGCTTCACTAGGAGTAGATATAAATGGAGTCTCCCAAGTCATCGATTGATTGGCTCAAACAATCTATCTCTATAAGAAACTTAGAATGCCATTCCATTCCATTTCTGTGGCGTCTGGTCAATTTCCTGGTATATGCCCTGCGCTGTTTGGCTCAACCCAATCTTTCAATGCTAAGGCTAGCACTTACACCCTGTTGTCCGAATGCACATCATGCTGAGCGCAGTCTCAGTCCGTTGCACTGCAGCGTGTCCTTGCTACCCGGTAATAACAAGACCGACTGTCTCTTTATGTGTCTGTGCAAGTTCGTGTAGTTTCCTTTGCTTGAACCCCGAACGCCGCTGCTATGCTAGTTCGATAGAAAATCAGAGAAAAGAAAAAGGAGGAAAAGTCATTGCTCATTCGCGCAAAGCAAGGCGCTTGAATTTATAGTGCGACGGAAAAAAAGAGTCTGTCCCTCATATCACCTCCTCGACTAATCTCCCAGTCGCGTGATGATGATAGATCAAGGTATACCAACCATAAGTGTCTATGAAGATGGTCTGACCTTGATTTTGAGCTTCGGTAGCGGCTTAGGTACCGGAGGAGAAGCTGAGGAAGAGGTCTTGGATGGTGTAGGATGTGGATTGGGAGCGGCGGAAGGGAGTGGCTTTCGTATCATATCTGGTAAAGGCTTCCTCGGCTTACCACCGCTACTGCCTGGCTGGGAATTTGAAGGAGGCAGAGTCGTGGTTGGGGTTGACGACCTTGGCCGTGATTGTGGCGGAGGGGTCGCCTTAGGGGTTGTCTTGGGGGTTGCCTTCGGAGTTGCCCTAGGAGTCGACTTAGGAGCGCCAGTCGCAATTCCTGGAGTTGAACGAGGGTTACCATTTACCGTAGAGTGGTCAGAATTAGCCGTGAATTTCTTTTCTGATGTCAGTTTCTTGCCCGCAGCCCTAATGGTGACCGAAGCTGGAGAGTCCTTCCGTATATTAAGTCGATCCCAGGCCGTGAATTTGAGAGTGATGAGTTTGTTGCGTGGTTGCAGCTGCTTCATAGCACCAATAATCCTAGAGGTGTTGAGCTTCACAATTTTTGAGGGGCGGCCGCTTTCACTCTCTGTGCTCGCACGTTTTAGTGGCTTGGGATGTTTCACGGTAAGATTACCATTTCCATTGACCTTGGGCGCATGTAGTTTTGGTTCTACTTGTTGCGGCTCAATAGTTGGTCGAATTGGCGGAAGAACGGAGATGCTATCCCGACGTGGTTCGCCGTTCTTGATGATCTTCTCCTGAGAAGCTGCTGGTTTAGATGCAGGTTTGGCCATTGGTTTTACTATAGGTTTGGTTGTAGGCTTCGTCGTAGGCTTGACCAAGGATTTAGCTGCAACAGGAGTGTTGCTACTAGTAGGCTGTTTTGGTACCTTTACTGTGGGCACCGGTGAAACTGCGGGTGGTTTTGGGACTGTAACACTTATTGACGACTTCTTAGGCTGGGCTGGACCGGGCACAGAAACAGGAGTGGAGGGTAGAGCTGGAGCCGGGATAGGAGCAGGTGGCGGCTGAGGTTGACTTGGTGTAGCAACAATCGCCTTGTTACTGATGCTAGGAGTTCTATTTATATTCAAAGTGATCGTTCGTTTTGGCTCAGGTCGCGGTAGCGGCGGCGGCAGTGGTGTTTGAATGGCGTAAGTGCCCCTCGACTGCGTCCTGTAATGTTTGTGGAAGTTGAGTTTGTATGTTTTATCGCGGATTCTCTCACCACGCGTAACGGACCAAACCTCTGAATATTTGAACTTCATCATCAGAGAGGGATAATCGTCAACCAACAAAGCGCAAATCTCTAGTAAGCTGATGCGTTCTGTCACAGTCAAGACAGGCGACTCTAATGCCTGCCAAATAGATTCTTGCAGCCCCTCGTCGTTTTCAGTTTGTTCCTTCAGGGCTTTAAGGGCCGCGTGGAGATCTTCCTTGCGTGCTCTAGCCTTCTGTCGTTCTTCCATAATAGAGTTCTCTTGTTCGACCACTAGATCTAGCCCTTCCTTAACAGGCTGCGGCGTCTGCTTGCCAGAATCGGGTTTCTCTCCGATTGCGATACTGGCAAGGCCGCGACATAGCGCTTTGAACAACTGATCCCGAACGAATGGAGAAGGATCAGTGCTAATGAGCGTAAAGAAGAATTGTAGGAACTCTGGCTTATCCAAGAGGCCGAGTTCCACCAATGACTCACAGGCTTTTATACGAACAACATCGCAAGTTTTATCCTGCAAATATTGGACGAAGGTAAGCGGATGTGCTGGAATTACATTTGCCTTCATCAGCAAGCACAGAGCATCTAGAGCTGCCACAGTGAAGCAGTTCTGGAAGGATGGGGCATACTCGTCCCTTCGACGATATCGCTCAATCTCTTCGAGCGCTTGATCTCGAAAGTCCTCCGGTTCCATGTCGACCGGCTCGGCCATAATCTCATCTTCGTTATCACCATCCCCAAAAGAAAGTGACATGGCCATCTGTGGCTTTGCTTTCTTTTCGTCCGGAATCTGGCAAATAGCAAGCGCTTTAATTAATTTGCAGATGTAGAATTGATCCGAAAAGACATTCTCCGAGTTGTTGTTCGCTTGGAGGAGTCCAAGGATGAATCTCCGAGCTTCCCTTGGACATTTACCATCTTCTCCACGAATATGAGCCATAGCCTCGGGAATGGCGCACTGAATCATGTATTGGCGTTTGTCTGAAAAGTTGTTTGGCCGAGGCGTGGTTGATCCGGGGTAACAAAAGAAGTGTTGAAACGTCTTCTGGAGGTGCCTGAGTCCAATCCAGTCCACCTGTTCCTGAACTGCATGACGTTGTAGCTCTTCAGCAGCCATAAGGCGGATTCCGTAGAAATATCTCGGATCTAACAGTGTTCGAGTAAGGATAGTCGAAACGAGAGGATGTGCTCCTGACTTGGCGAAAGACTGTTTTAAGAAAAGCATCGAATCTTGCTGAGCAGCAACATCCCTATCTTGTTGTAGCTGGGAAGCGTACATGTACGCTGGCAGATTAGTTTTCATTTCGCAGATCCATTCGAAGTCTGCATCCATCCGAATCCACTCATAAGATTCCTGGTCCATCTTGGCTTCGGTTTCCTCATCCCAGTCGCGGAACCCCCATTCTTCAACATCATCTGGATGTTGCATAACATCACCGAGATAATAAAGCTCTTTCTGGCCTTCTTCTTTTGCATTATTGTTGGCCATTGCCCTTTCACGTTGACGGCGGTTTCTCTTAAGCCGCTTATACTTCGTATTGTAGGGTATCTCGAACCTCACCGACCGGGCACCGTCTTCTCTAATTTCAACTATATGTTCGTAAGGAGTACCGTCGGCTTCGTGAATTCTTATGGTCATAGGACCTGTGAATGCTTGCTGCAGTTCCCCAGCGTATACAGCATGGGTTTCCTCCCGGACATCTCTCCAGAAATCGTTTTTGTCGATGGGCCTGACTTTTGCGGCAGCCATGTCCTGCGTCTGTCGAACAGTCATCTCGACACATAATTTCTTCTTATTGAATCGCTGGAATACGTCGAACCTAGGACAGCCAGATCCAATGACCCACTGATTCCAGAAGCTATCTAGCCGTGTACTTCCAACTTTCTCACAAGCCTTGCGAAATGAGTCCGACGGGAGTACGTCATCATTTGCCTGAGTGGAAGTATTTGCCTTACTAACCATGCGAGATATGATCCGAGAGATGCCTGCAGAGCCTGAAGACTTAGAAAGTCGACGGTCTAGAATAAACAATACCAATGGTGCTTTGAGATTCATAAAGTCGACCTCAAAACTGCCCAGATATAGGTGTTCACCTATATCCTGTAGTGATGGCCGTTTCACATCAATCTCAACAAGACGGTCTGCCATTGTCTTCATGCGAAATCTGAAAGTGTTATTGCCACACAAGGCTTTCATAAAATACTCGGTCATGAACCACGCGATACCCACGACAAGCCAGATATCTGCCTTGGTGTTCGGGACGATATTGACCCCAAACCACTGGCTGGCAAGCGAATATACCAGTGTTCGCGTCGTCTCAATTTCGGTGTCGATGATATCCTCGGGATAGAGAAGTCTGCTGCTGCATAATGAGAATGCACAGAGGGGTATGGTGTCCTCGACCATGTCGTCAACAAAACAGACCTTGTAGTTTTCGAAGGGGTAACGGCCGAAATGAAGAACAAAATGGTCCACAGCTGTGACCAGAGCAGCACATGTATTCCTGACCTCTTCTGCACGGCCTGGCAGACAATACCCATGGACTTTTGCTGCACTTACCCCGAGCTTGGTATCATCCTCTTCGCTTCTGAATTCTGACCATAGATCGACATGTTCAAAAGGGCCAACAGCAAAACCAATGTGCTTCGTAGCCTTGTTATTATCAACTTCAAATGTCATGGTTTTTTTGGTCTCGTCATCTTTGTTGATCACTTCTCCAGTCAAAAACCCAGAACACACAACGGTCATCTCGAGTTGTTTGTCTTCTTCCGTAAGCCCATAATCGCGTTTTGTAGGCTCCTCCTCGCCGAGCTTTCTTTTACGACTGCCATTCAGAGTAGCAGTGCTCTTAGGGTGCTCCTGGGTGGCTATCGGCTGGAGAAATGCATCGCCGAGAGTACGAGGGCAGGTGACAGATATCTTCCATGGGTTGCGGCAACCGGGGTCATCGATGCATGGAAATATGGAGGACGCGGTTCCAGGCTCGACAGTGTGGCGGGTGTAAACATGAGGGTAGCGCACGTCGCCTTCATCGACACCAACGAAATGCAGGCCATTATGGACATTCTTCAGTTCGAAAGGAATGCTAACCCTATAGCCCTGGACGTTACCATCGCCATGGATGAGCATCTCCTGCTGCTCGGCCTTTGGGGCGTCGCGATTCTTCTTCTTGACCTCGTCGGCGCTGGGTAGTGTAACCCGGAGCGATCCATCAAGAGGTTGGCAGCACGCCAAATCATGAGCCATCACCGGCACTTCCTTCCGCCGGTGGTGTAAAAGTCGCTCCATACGTCGTTTCTTCTGGGGCCATTGCGGCGCTGACCACTGGTAGGCGTCCGGAATCGCGAGCTTGTCACAGGGATCTTCGTACGATGCCTTCACGGGGCAGTTGGAGACTGTGATGTTTTTGACATCTATTTCGCATTGGCGTGCATCGATGTAGACCTCAGAGATATCAGGCTCGATGGGGACGATGAGGATGTTGGAGCGGCCACGGACACGCTTGTCGCGGAAATCTATCTCGAGCTCGACATGCTGCTTGAAGACGACGTAGGAGCGTGGCGGGGTGTCGTCGACGGGCAGCTCAACGGGCGCGAGTTCGGGCTCTTCGAGCAGCTCTGGCTCCACGATGCCAGGCATTTCGGCGGCCGTCTCAGTAGCCGCAATGAGGATAGGGCGTCGTGACCATGAGTGATAGCGGCGTGGGAGTCACGGGCGGTGGTGTTGCTAGTAATAGTGAAGCGAATGGATCTGTGGCAGTCCTGGCGAAAGATACGCGAAGATAAAGAAAATGATGTCGATGTTACGGAGGTGGGACTGAACTTCAATCTGCCTACCTAGGTACAGCCTAGGTTCGCTATTGAGATAGCAGCGTGAGATTGGCGACGCGACTGCCGCTCGTCATTGCTAGTGCGACTGGACTGGGCTGCAACCAATATTTAAGTCACTAACTACAGTGCTAAATTATATGGGTTATCCGATTACGTAAGGTAACCCTTAAGAGTTGAGGTGAACCTAGAAAATCTAGGTGTTAACGACCTACAGCCTAAAGGTAAACAAAGCTACACCCTAAAACTTATCTACTCACCTAGAACATACATGTAATTACCTTATTTTAGCATATTAGGATCCCAACCAGAGTTTACGTAAATCTCAAGGTCAGCGGGACCACGTAATATAGAGAAATCCAAGTCTTAGGATGCGGACTAGTATCTCGATACCATATTTATTTTCATATGTATATCTTCGTTCTACAGTACTCCTAAGTTACAATCCTCTTGAGCCTCTCTCTGAATTCCCATCTTATCTTAAGCCGAGAAGCGTAAAACATCTTCAAAAAACCCCTTCATTTCAAAGACTTAGCTAATCATGACTGCCTAGCCTTTAAGCACATTGGCTACTGTAAGTTTGTCTCATCAGGCACCTAACCGGAGTAGAGGTACAACACGGTTTAGAATGGTGAATGGTATGCCTAAGCATGCCTATTTCTAGCGTTGCTACAATACGTCACTTCTTATTTTCCTTAAATCCAAAAGATCCTCACATACCCACCCCTGTCCTAGGCCAGATGAAGTATACGCGAACTTTGGACATGGCGGAACGGGACGACAAGCAGCGGATCCAGTCCCTATGCCCATGGTATTGCGAGCGCAACTTAGCCGTGGTAGTATACCTTCGAATAGATAGACAAAGTTGAGAGAACAAGATATTAGTAGCGGTTCAATTCTTTTTATCTGTTCTCCCTCATGTTTGAAAGTACTTTGGAGTTTCACCATAGAGGTAATGTCGCAAATCTATCAACGGTGATGAAAGACTCTATCCGGATAGGGTAAAGGTTGAAATTCATTTCTCAAAGATACTTTGAAGTAATTATATAGGGTAAGAGACCCGGTCTTGCATGAAAAAAATGAACATGATCTTGAGCAAATCAAATCTTTGAAGGCTTCATTTGCTTCTTGCACAAGCGTTCTTGTAGTATTTCGAATAGTATGCTAGTAGGTACTGATACACTCAATGTACAGCCTGTGTCCTGTTACACCGGCTTATACAACGCAGACAAACATTGGTATCTACTATTGCTGTCATGCCCTGTCCTCACTTACAAGCAAATGCCATGAAAATGCAAAGTATACATCTAAAACCGCAGCTCACTGCTTGCGTTGACGTCTGTCCCGTCTCTTCTGCCTCTCATGTGCTTTCAGGGTATCTTCATCCAGACAAAAATCTGGCAGCTCAAAATCGTACTCACTCATCTCCGGGACTGGGTGGCCCCAGGCGAGAACCGTCCTTCCTCTTCTTCGTCCTTGGTTCAACGCCGCGTCCCTTTGGTGCCTCTTTTCGAAAAACGAAGTGAATTCGCGGGGCACTGAATCTAGTATGGTGAGAGGTGGCTCGGCTCGAGTTCTCCTGGGTGAGGCTGACGCTGCATACCTGGCTCGTTCCATTGCTTCGTCATGGAGCTGGCGCGCCGCCGCATCAACATCGCTAAACTCGGGAGGCTCGTCTTCACTAGCAACATCGTCCCCGCTATGGTTTTCGACGTCCACCATGTCAACGTCGTCCATACTGCCGCTCCCATCACCGCAGCCGCTGTCATCTACATCGTCTTCTTGTTGGTCCTCCTCTTCCTCCTCTTCTGTTTCCTCTGCTAGCGCACGTTCCCTTTCGAGCTTTCGTCTCTTCTCTTCTTGGCTCCATAAGCGAAATTTGTCGAGTATGGCTTGACACCCTTTAATGAAATGATCGCGGGCAGGCTCGAAACTCTTCCTGCGACTTTCAGTAACCCCATTGACGCCCATAGTTCTCAACCATTCATGACCTTGAAGCTCACCAAGCAGTCGAATGATCTGGTCCTTCTCATGCTGGGCGCGGCCTCTTTCTGTATTCCGAATCGATTTTTCTAATCTCTCAGCCCTTCTATGCGCCGGCGCGAAATGCGAATCTGGCAATGGGTCTTCCGAGTCATCACTGCTGTGTTCTGTTTTGAGAAAATCGAAGCCGACGAGCGGTGAAGTATGTAAATCAGTGAATAGACGGTCACTGTACATTCGCACTGTAGAAGAATGGGGCCGGGATTTAGAACGAGTCGGATGCTGATGTGCAGCAGCGGTAGAAGTCGCTACGGCATCCGACAACTCGTGTTCCGTGTCTAGGATAATGATAGGTGTATCGGCATTGAGAAGATCTAAATCCGGTAAACGTTGTACATCAGCATGGAGATCCCGTGAGCAGGCAGATGCAGATTGTGAAGCGCGCGTCAATGCGCTGTGGGTGGCGAGTGGTGGGCAGAGCCAATGATACTACAGTGACACGATAACTCAACATACGTTGTTCCTTGGGATCGTTCCCAATCACCTCGTCATATTCGGGGAAATAAGCCGCGAGTTCGCTCTTGAAGCGGGTCGCCTCCTGCGAGCGCAATTTGCGACCAGGTGGACCAGTGGCGGAGCTGGTGTCGGCGGCATTTGGTTGCAAACGGTCGAGTTCGTGACGGATGCCATTGATAACCTTCTCTTGATTCCGCGTGAGGCCATGTTGCTTACTCGGCGCCGTCGTCGTCGTCGGGGTTGTTGTGGGAGGCTGAGGTCGTGATTGAGGGGGGCGAGCCGTGGGAGCAGCAGCAGCAGCAGCAGGAGGGACGGTGGTGGGCAGAGGGATAGGAGGGAGGGGATTGGTGGCGGTCGGAGACGGCTTCTCGGGTTTATGGGACGACGCGACCTGGACGAGCTGTGTCGCGGAAAGCTGACGTTTCACTATGACGGGCTTGGAGGGGCCGAGGACTTGGGCAAGCGGTCTCGCAAAGATTTCAACTGCAATGCGTGTCCTCTTGGCCTTGAGAGGGTCACTCAGGTTGTCAATCGGATCGAGTGGGCGCTTCATACGAGCAGCAGCAGGCTGTTGCAGTTGTTGTTGGTGCTGCACCTGGTGAGCGTGCTTCTGGTTCTGATGCAGCCGCTGGAATCCTTCAGATCGTCGCGATACGGTAATAGCCATTGGACGTGAATGGCAGGGTGATCATTGTCATGAAAGATGACAGTGCCTAGGTATCGCCCTCTTGTCCTGGTCGCATTAATGATTGATTTCTCGATCTCTTCACCTCCTGTCAACATCAATTGACCTATAAATTAGGGATTGTCTGCCTCCTAGGGAGTGCTATAAGTCCCCACCCAGAAAGTGCGATTTCCCCATTACCTACATGTAGGTACATACCTACTGCTACCAGTACAGTACCTACCTATGCCTAGGTACTATAAAGCACCTACCTAGTTTCCAGGCAACGCCCTGGTACATACTTAGTAAACTCTGCGTTAGGGCGAGCAACCAATGAGATTGTGAGCTGCAGGCGGCTCAAGGGGCTGTATACCTAATTACTTCCAGGTGATGTACGTACTACTACCTTAATTTTCAATTACAAGCGCTGGTAGCACGCATCACCAAACCTACCTCCCAACCTAGTAGGTAGTTAGTACCCAGCATATCAGACGCCCGAAAGGAGCCTCATCAAATAACACGAAAGGGATCACGGACAAAGTTATATCAGTTCGAACTCTTTTTTCTTATGCCATGTGAAATCGACCCAGCACACGAATCATACATATCTATTTCACCATTTCGTAGCACCGGACCCAAGCTCTAAGATCAATCCCCTTTACCAACTAATGTTGTTGCGTTTATCAGCCGACGAAGAAGCACCTCTTTTAGGGGAGCCAGCAAACGGTGGGCCATTAGCGCCACATCCGCCAAACGATAAAACGTGCGCTAGAAAACGTACGCTAGAAAACTTGGGTTAAATTTACCCCGCTTACCCCGCTAAATTAGTTTTTTGAAAAATTTGAACTTTTCGTACGAGCATTTAAAACAAAATAATGCTTTAAACTTTTAATATTAATAATTTTTAGGATAAAATTACTATATTATATAAAGCTAGAAATTCTATTTTTAATATTTTATGCAAAATTAACTAGAACAGCTATAATTGTACCCTTTGTATGCTAAAACGTTATATTTAAACTTAAAACTTAACAAACTGTCGAAATTAATTTTAATTAAACAAAAAGCTTTTGTTTAAAATTTAGTTCTTTTTTTTTGTATAAAGCTAAAAAAATAAATCTATTTAAAATAACTTATTTAAAGCTAAAATATTTATTGTTTGCTGTACAATTTAACATATTTGCTAAAAATATAGCATAAAATAGTAATATTATTTAAACAAAAAATAAAATAAAGCTGTACAACAAGCAAAAAAATTTTTAGAACACTATATATAACAAAGTTTTATAATATAAAGCTTTAAAAAAAACTTTTTTTATAAATTTGTATAAATATAAGCCGGTATTATTATAAATAAAAACTAGTTTTATTAATATTATAAAGCTTGTTAACTAAAATATATATAACAGTAAAACTATTTAACTATTTATTAGTATAAAAAATATATAATTTTTAGCTAAAACTTTATATAATGTTTTAATAAATATATAAAGCTTTAAAAAATAAAAATTAAAGTTTATATAATAGCTTTTTTTTTTATATAATAGTTAACTTGTTAAATTTACAGCTATATTAACGCTTATTTACGTAAAATTATTTAAATTTATATTAAACTTTTTGTTTATATTATAATAAATATTTTAAAACAGTTCTTTTGTACAATAAATACTAAAAATATATAGCTATTGTTTATTTAAATAAATATAAGTATTAAAACTGCTTTTTTTGCTAGCGCTTAAAGTTTTTTTGCTAAATTAAATAAAACTATTATATTATATAACGGGCTAAATAAAATAAAGCAAATTTACTAACAAAGTAACTGCTTATTTTTATGCTATATATAAAATATAAACAAATAAAACTAAAAAATTAAAGCTTAGTAGCAAAGCTTTCGTACAAGCTATACTAACTTATAAGTTAATTTTGCTAAAAAATTAAACAATATTAAGCTTTTAAATAGCTATAATGTTCGAAATCTTATTGCAATATATATACTTTATAAACTTATTTTTCGTACAAAAATTGCAAAGTTTATACAACTATAAAACAATTATATAATTTAAAAACAAAAATATTAACTTTATGTTGTTTTTAAAAAGCTTTTCGAAATTTATAAAACATTTTAAGTTAATTAAAAGATTTTTATACTAAAAAGCTTACTTATTTAAACTTTGCTTTATATAATAGTTTATTTTTTAAAAAAGATTAAAATTAATGCTTTTTTTTTTTTTAAAACAAAAAAGTAGTATAATATTTAGTTAAAAAATCTAAAATTTAATAAAACTTTTTATATAAAAAAAAATTATAAACATTTTTATTTTCGGGTATATTTTAACTTTCGATAGCTTATACGCAAATATATAGCTTTTAGCTAAAAACTTTATTTATTAATTACTTTTTATTTAATAAGTAGTTTTAATTAATATATATATTAAACATATTTAATTTATAATTATATAATAACTAACTTATTTAAATAATTTTATTATAATAAAACTATTTAGCTTTATAATATAAATATAACTTTAATAGATTTTTTATTTTTAAAAACTTTTATGCTAGTATATAATATAACTATAAAAATTTGTTTAATTAAGTATATATTATATAACTTAATTTTTTAATTTAAAACTTTTATTTTTAGTTAACTTTTTTAACTTATAAATAAAAATTGCTATTATATAAAAAGCTTTTTTAGCTAGCTTTTGTTCTAGCTTTAGATTAGCAGCAAAAACTGTTGTATAAAAGGCTTTTTTAGCTAGCTTTTGTTTTAGTTTTAAATTAGCAGCAAAAACTGTTATACAAAAAGCTTTTTTAGCTAGCTTTTGTTTTAGTTTTAAATTAGCAGCAAAAACTATTATACAAAAAGCTTTTTTAACTAGCTATTGTTTTAAATTAAAATTTAAATTTAACTTTAATTTTTAAGTCGGTTTAAAGCTTAAGCTAAAAAGTTTAAGCTTTTTTAAAGCTAAAGCTAAAATGCTATTTTTAGTACGTTTTATACAAAAGAAAAAAAGCTAAACAAAAAAGCTAGGTTTAAAAACAATATAAAAGTTTTTGGTTTAAATAGTTAACAAGCTTACTTTTTTTTTAATAATAGCATTATTATACAACTTTTAATATAAAAGTTTATTATTTTTAAAAAAATATTTATTTTTATACGTATAAAGCTTATTTTTAAGTTTAAATTTTAACTTAAAGCAAAACTTATTTAAAGTAAACTAAACTTTTTAAACATATATAAAAATAATCGTATAAAAATTCCGAAAAGTTTTAAAACAAAAAAATCCTTTGTTTTTAAAAAGATTTTCTATTATACAATTAAAAATTTTTAACATATAGTTCTAAAGCAAATTAATTAATTTTTTTTTATTAACTTTTATTACTACTTTTATATAGTAGCTTGCTTAATTAAAATAAATATAATGTTCAAATTTAACTCCGTTTTATATAAAACTTTAAAGCTAATTTTTTTTAATTTAAACAAATGTTTTAAGCAAACAAATAAACTTTTTAAGCTAATATTAACTTAAATAATTATATATTAGTATACTTTTTTATATAAAAAAGAATAAAATAACATATATAGCTTTTAAGCTTTGCTATATAATAATATGTTTTTTTTATAGTAGCATAATAATTTTTAAATATTTACTTAAATTTTAATTATTAAATATAGTTATTATATAAGCTTATGCTTAAATTTTTTTATAGTTTTTAAAGTTTGTTATAATATTTTTATTTTTATGCAAATATAGTTAATACGTTTGTATAAAACTAGCGTTAAACTTATATAACTCTTAAAATTAATTTTATGCTTATAAGTTTGCTTTAAGTTTACAATCGAATAAATAAAAGTAAAAAAAGTATTTAAATTTAAACTAATAAAAATAATTTAAAATAAAGCTTGTAGTTTAACTTTTATATAAAGCTTTTAAAGTAAGTTATTTTTTTTATTACTTAAAATATTAATAGCTTTAAGCTATTTAGCTAAACAGCTAAAGTAAACAAAATTTTAAAAAAAAGTATTACGAAAATTTTAGTGCGTATAACGCTTAATATTACTAAAATAAAGCATACTTATAAAAAAAAAAATGTTTATTATTAATGCTATAATATATTTAATATTAAAAAAGTTATATAAAACAAAAAAAAAATATAAATAAAAAGTAAAAAATTAATTATATAAAGCAAAAAAAAAATATAAATAAAAAGTAAAAAATCAATTATACAAACAATATTTAAAATTTTTCTTTTATATAATCCGTATATATTTAGCAGTTTATTTTTATATATAATGCTTATAGCAATATAATTATTATTTGTACTAAATGCTCGTATAATATACTTTTATTATATAAAAAAAAAACATAATTAATTATATTTAAAGCTATTGTATAAAAAGCACGCATATTTGCTTTTATATTTGCTTACTTGCTTACTTGCTTGCTTGCTTGCCTTTTTGCTTTTTTGCCTACTTTTCTGCCTGCTTTTTTGCTTGCTTGCTTGCCCTAATTTATATATATATAATTACTTTAGCTTTTTATACATATATTTAAGCTTTTTTTTTTACTTTTAAACCTTTTTTTTTTTTTTTTTTTTTTTAGCCCTTACTACTACTACTACTAGCAGCAATAGCACTAGCACTAACAATAATAATAATACTACTACTACTATTACTACTATTACTATATTATACGTATAATTTATTTTTTATTATTTATTATATAATAATTGCTAACTTTTTTATACGAACAGTGCTTTTACTTTTGCTTTTAGCGCTGCTTTTACTTTTTCTACTGCTGTTTTTTAATATAAAAAATAGCAGCTAGTTCTATTTTACTATAACTAGCTTTAACGTATTATATTAAGCTTGTTTAGCTAACTTATTACTGTTATATAAAAACAAGTTATTAATATTTAAGTTTAGTTATAGCAGTTAAGCTATATTAATACTTTTTTAATTTAATTTTAAAAAATTATTACTTTTAACTTTTGCAACAAATGCTATTATACTTAAAATATATTAATTAATAGTATAATAAAGCTATTTTTAACTTGCGTACAATTATTTAATTATTTTAGTAGCTACTATAACAATTATAAATAGTAAAACTATAGTATTTACTGCTTTATATAAAATAAGCTTAACAACAATAATAATAATAACAACAACAACAACAACAACTTTTTTTTTCTTTTTTTTGTTAAAAAAGAGCTTTAGAACTTAAGTTGTCGGTCCGGCCGTACGGCCAGCAGCTTAGCCGCTAATCCTATTTATGTTTAAATATATATAATTAATTTTTTTATTCGTATAAAAAACAAGCAAAACAGCAAATGTAGTTAATAAAGCTTAAATAAATAAAAGTACTAAAATAACTACCGGGCACTTTTACGTAGTATTTTAAGTTAATAACTAGCTGTACAATAAATACTTTAATAAAACTAAAACCTAGTAAATAAATAGTTCAAATAGTTTATTAAATTTAATTAATTTATTGCTTCGTATAATAATATCTGTTTTATTGCGCAAATATTCTAGCGTACGTTTTTTGGCGCACGTTTTCTGGCGCACGTTTTCTAGCGCACGTTTTATCGTTTGGCGGTTGTGGCACTAATGGCGCTCCATACCAGCAGGCAATGTTTTATTGTTTCCAATATGTGGACGTCAGTCCTAGGTTTAGTAGTTAGTATAAACCGTACTCTATTAACTTCCAGCCTTCATGATATATGCCTTTGAAAGAGTCTGATAATTCTGGCCATATAGAAATTCAATTCTGATGTACTCGATTTGGGAAACAAATGATTCACGCGATGAACTCCTGACTCATTCTCGAAATTCTCCAGTTCTAGCTTTTCCGCGGAAACACTCGTACTTTCTATACTTCTTCATATAAAAAGAATCAGCTTCAGTAAGCGTCTCATAATCACAGGATCCGAAGATCCGAAGTTAGCTCTCAATCAAGCGCCTAACAATAAGCCAAATAACAACGTAAGAACAGCTTCAATATGTTCTACAACTATAAAACGTCGTGTGGTAAGAAAGCCTTGCGACTAGGGGCAATTGGCTGATACGGGCTGTTGTGGAACTCTTCTCAGTATGTTCGACGATACATCTTAGAGCCCTAAGTTTTCTTCTTACCATCACGGTTTCTCAGTTGTATGGTAGTAGTATTGCCCGATCGTACGCGGACCCTCACGAACTGTCTTACTATCCACCTAAGGCAGAATGTACCGAGTATCAAATCCACGTTATGATTATATCTGATAGTCTTGTCTTCAACATTACTCAATAGCGAGATGACTACGCACTCCAAGAATTCCTTACGACGTCCACGACCCGTTCTTCTGCGCATTATGCAGCGATTAAGGACGGAACGACCGTTACGGAGACTTTTACTTACAACATCGCCGCGTCATTCTATCAACCGAAGAATTTACCCAAGTCTAACATGGTCATTCTGGCTGCACATGGAGTCGGTCTGGCTCGTGCCTACTGGAACTCGCCATTCACGCCGAAAGAACACAACTTTGTTCAATATGCGATCAGCAAGGGGTACTCTGTCATCTTTTACGATCGTCTAGGAAATAGTAAACCCGATAAGTTGTTCCCATTTGTCCTCCGATATCCCTTTTTGATCTTCTATTCCGGTCCATCAGATTATCAATAGCCCTAGATCCTCCGGGTAGAAGAATCAGTTCAAAATGCAACGCGAGGTGGTCAAGGAGTTGGCGGTATTAGTTAGATCTGGCCAGTATACAGGCAACTCTGGCGCCCCCGTTAAAGTTGTAGCAATGGGTTTTGCTCTTGGTGCCTATATAGCGCGCTACACGATGGCTGCGCACCCGGGTCTCTTTGACGCTGCGATTTTAGCAGGCGTTAACTCCAATACAAGTGTGATCAACACAAATGGCCTTGTCCGGTCCTTCGTCCCTCGCGTTGCCTCATTGCAGAATGCTCATAAATTCGGCGGGCTTGATACCGGATACGTAACCTGGGTTGACGGAATCGCGACTATTAATACGTAAGTTGCGGGCTTCGGTGATAAAAGACAGGGTGCTTGGTGCTGACAACATTAGACTAACCCAGATATTTCAAGTATCCGTACTACGATGTAGACTTGGCCCTCTCAATAGAAGATATCAAAACCCGTTCACTTTTACCGAATTTGAGACACTCATTGATGGCGATCTGGATGCCATTAACTTCACATGCCCTGTACTGGCAAGTAACTTCTGACCCCGTTTTGTATTTGGATCAGGCCCTTACTCCTGATGGCGTCCCTAGGAATGGGTGTGTTGACGGGATAATGAATAGAGGTACTACATATATCGTCGAGTACCAACCTAACGAAGTAACGCTCTATAATATGACGTTAGACGTCTCCGATATATTTCAGATGCATAAGAATAGCCCTTCGATGCAGCGCTGTCTTTTCTTTCGCTCATTTCGTGAGCTAAGGTAATTAAAGAGTAAGTTTCATAACCCACTAAGTGTATCAACACACTCGACTCATAGTTCAAGAATAACTGACGAAATCTTTACTTCGCATACCCCATAGCAAGGCACAATCATTTCAGTTCTAGTAGTTGGCATAAAGCTGTTCCAGGAATCAGACTCCCCATTGCTTTACCATAGGTGCCTACCTAACTTGCAAAAGATGCCGATATCCGGCCGCGACCGCCGAATTACGTCATTTTCAGCAAGCGCTCTTATATACACGTCTAACACAGTCACTTCCAAGTTCCAAGGTTGGCTATAGGGCGGGCACCGCAATGATCTTGAGTCAATTGTAGAAGAAAGTAGAGGGGTTATTGCTGAATATGGCTGCCTGTATAAGTCTCTGCCAAGACATCCCCAAACCCACTTCAACTTCAACATTGAACATCTTTACAGCAAGCAACCTTAAGGGCATTTATTCACAAAATTATATACCCAAGTAGTCTTTTTTCCAAAAAATGGACGATTCACAGGATTCCATCTTGGAAGGATCTACGGATACGTCATTGGGCGTTGGCCAAATATCTCCCAGAACCCCATCCCCAACAGATCAATCCCCACCACTACAGCAGTTCATAGAGCCCAGGCAATCGGATCAAAAGCCTCAACCCTTTATGAATAAAAGCAGCACCCCGCAGAACGCCAACCCACACGCTGACCCAACATCATCCCTTCACCAACAGTATCTGGACTCACTACAGCCACCGTCGGACCAGGATTTTGCCCGCTTGTGTAGCCTCCAAGAAGACCGCGAAAGGGAGCATAAACGCCGCGACGACGACCTGCGGCGCCAGGAGAAGATTACTGCGCGTAAAAGCATGGAAGCCCGGCGCGACTTCATGAAGAGCAAGGCCTTGGCAGAGGAGGAGGAGGAGGGCCTGAACGAAGCGTCTCAGAGTCATCGTACACATCGATTATCAGATTCGCAATCGCAAGTTAACAGCACCAGTGACAACCCTAACGGTGGTGCTGTGGACAAGAATGAAGACTCCGAACCGTTGAATGTCAAAGCTGCCACAGTTATCCAACGCACCTTTCGTGGGTATCGTGTCCGCCGAGAGATGAAAGGGCTAGGTTTGGACGCGAGCACGAGGTGGACGCACGCAATCCGAGATGCGCAGTGGAAAGAACTAACGAAACCTCGGGCGAGGGAAGATCAGGTTCTCGGTGCGGAAGCCGAGAGTAAGAACAGCGATAGCGCGAGCAAATCAAATGCGCGCCGAAATTGGATGAAAGCAGCTACGATTGCGCGGCGGGCCGGTGCTGATGAGGATTCGGAGCATTCCGTCTCGAGCGATTCATCATCGTCGCCCGACAGCGAGGAATGGGCGCGGATGGATGCCGGTGAGCGCGAAGCCGCGCAGCGAAAAAAGGAAAAGGCACAGGCGAAACGGCGAAAACACGCGCGCATAATGGGACTGCAGTATTTTCTCGAGATGGTGGATCTCAAGCACCGGTATGGCTCGAATCTAAGGACGTATCACGAAGAGTGGAAGCGATCAGACACGAAGGAAAACTACTTCTACTGGCTAGATTACGGCGAGGGTAGGAACATAGAATTGGCGACTTGCCCTCGGGAGAGGTTGGACCGTGAGTGCGTGCGGTATTTGAACCGCGAGGAGAGACAACATTACCTGGTAAAGGTCGACCATGAGGGCCGGCTCGTGTGGGCGAAGAATGGGATCCGCATAGATACTACTGAAGAGTGGAAAGACAGTATGCATGGCATCGTGCCGCTGAATGACCCAACACCGGCTTTCTCTCCCGAAGTAGAGAAACATTCCGGTTCACGGTCCAGACCTTCTACCTCATCATCACACTCCTCACGAGAATCTGAGCTCGAAGCTGCCAGGGCCGCAAAATACGCTAACACGGATCTCGATAACGCAAAAGGCGTTAAGAAAATCAAACATGTTTCCGCTGCGACCATTTTCAACAAGCTGCTGCGCAAATCAGTGCGTAAGAACACATGGATCTTCGTGGCAGACACCTCGTTCCGACTATACGTTGGGATTAAGGCTAGCGGTGCGTTCCAACATAGCTCATTCTTGCAAGGGTCACGGATCTCGGCCGCGGGTTTGATCAAAGTCAAGAATGGCAGATTATCCAGCCTCTCGCCCCTCTCGGGACACTATCGCCCACCCGCATCCAACTTCCGCGCCTTTGTGCACAGTCTGGAGGATGAGGGCGTTGACATGTCGCACGTCAGCATCAGTCGCAGCTATGCTGTGTTAGTGGGACTCGAGATGTACGTCAAGACACGGCGCAAAGGCAAGGAGGCGCTAAAGAGGATGAGTCTGAAAAAGACCAAGGTTTTCAGCCCCGAGGAAGCGAAAAGAATGGAGGAAGAGGCGTGGGACAAAAGCCAGAGCGCGGCGAAGGAGAGACGTGTGCTCGAAAGAGAACGACAGCTGGAGGAGAAGAAACACGAGGAGAACAAAGCGAGCGTGAAGATTTTGCAGAAGTTGGGCATACAGCCGAGGACAGCCACTAGATAGAAGGACGGCGATTCCGGAGTTCATGAGCATGAGCAAGGGCGATGAGGGACGGGCAATATAATAACAGAGGTTTCACGGGCACTGTAACCCAGGAGAGATGCGAAGGGCACGGCGTGGCATGACATTTCGTTTGGGTATTGTCTACCGGTCGGCATGCTGTTTCTTGGGTGATGGGCGTTATTTGATATCCCGGGCATAAGCGGATGTCCAATTTAGTTGTTGTCTATCAACGTAATTACCTACTACTTCAATCACGATTGGCATGTTTATCTTCCGTTGATCCAAGTTTGTGTGAACCACGTTCTCATTGGCCGCTGCTCTGCAAATTCCTAACCCCAGGCCTCTAATATCATCTACCCGATATCTATCAACACTACTGTTTATTGTTTCGCGGTTGACATCAACATGGTATCATTCTCACTACTGAATCCTACCACACATGGCTGTGCTGCATAGTCTACTTCTCGGTTCAGGTTGGCTTCACTTACTCGCACTACTTCACTATGTCATCAGCAACATCTTTGTCCAATTTGACTGGAACTGTCAATCTTGTCATAGCCAGAGCGCGATTAAGAGAAGCCAAAAGGTACTGGCGGGCATGGTTTTCCAGCGATATATAGCAACCGCTAAGAAACAATTTGCGACATATATCTCCTCTATACTACTACACCTCGAAGTTCAATCCGCCGACACTGCCTTGTAGGGACCCCCAATGTCTGCTTAACCGATGGCAGCCACATGCTGCGTCACCAAGCAAGTCCAGTCACTAGTACCTGTATAGATAGTATTTCCATCGTTGGCAGATTGGCCAGTGCTGAGGGTCACTCCCAGGTCCCAGAACAGATCGGCAGAAATCCCTGAGGAAGAGAGCGCGTTTTTCTGCCACACGGACTCGACCGCGCAATGATTCGTAGACACACCATCTGGCGGGATCTGTTAGCTTGACGGTTCGAAGTATTTCTAACGATGGGCTAGGACGACTCATGGGCCAAGCCCTAGGAAACGGCGTGAGTGAAGACAATATATACTCACACTCCTCAAATAAGCAGGGCTTTCCAGCCGCCTTGCACGCGGCGGCATGGGCGGTGATCCACAAAGTTCCCCAGTCGTTCGTCGTACCCCAGGACCCGGGGTAGAGGTGGAAAGTTCCGAAATCGAGCGTGGAGATCTTCAGGTTGGCCTCGAAGTCCATGCCCTCGGAGTAGCCGAACGGATAGCTCCCGTCGGTGTCCGTCGCCAGGCCGAACCCCTCGTCGCCGAGCGTCACCATGTGCTTCGGGTCGAGCGACTTGACGTACGCGGAGGTGTCGGTCGCCCACTTCGTGACGACGGACGTCGCGCAGCCGTTGCAGCGCGGCTCGTTGGCCAGCTCCCACGCGAACACGGCGGACGACGAGGCGTACCGCGAGACTACGGCCTTGATGTACGCTCTGTATTGCGTCTGGGCCGCGGTGTTCGTGTACCAGCTCGTCGTAGACCCGCCGAAGGCAGAGACGTACTGTCGTAGATCGGCGTTAGCTGATAACTCTACCATGGCGTCTTATTTTTCCGCTCGCAGCATTCTCATATCCTCCATGGAATGAATCACCGCGCTAGAAATGGCCATATTTCCAGAACAAAATGAGAGCGTAACTCACAGCAGGAATGCCACCATAGTCACTCCAGTTGTTCACAAAGTTGATAATCAACTTAATGCCCCTTTTCTCGGCACCCGCAACGACGTAATCGAGACGTTGAAGACCGTCAGCACCCGTGTTGATCGTGGATCCGCTGGCCGATAGCTTTTGGAACCACACCGTGCCCTGTCCAGGGGTAGACGTGACGTCGTTGAATCCCCAGACGCGCAGGATCTTCAGACCAGCGCTCTTTAGCTGGTCGAGGGTCGTGTCGACGTCAGCGTTGTTGGTGAGGAACCCAATCCAGTACGAGTTCGTGCCTGCGAAGTAGCCCGTCTTGCCGTCGATTTGGAACTTGAAATAGCAGAGATTAGTGTCTTTGCATGAACACACGTGGTACAGCACGGAGCCCTTCTTTTTAATACGCGCCCGAGCAACTCACATTCAGACCATTGGTGGATGAGAACGTTGTGGGGGCAGAAGTCCCCCCAGTTGTCGTCGTCGTCTTTGTCGTCGTCTTCGTCGTCGTTGTTGTTGCTGTCGCCTTAGTAGTGGTTGTCAAGGTCGTTGAGCCAGCCCCTGAGTTGTCAAATTAGCAGCATCCTCGACCTTCACTGTACTCTGCTATATTTTCTCCACCTGACCAATTTCCAACATAATAAGGATAATTTGGGACCTCCATACCAGGTACACACTGGGAATAATAATCATTTGAGTACTGGCATTGGGCGCCAGCAACGCAAGTTTTCTCTCCCGTCCAGTTTATGCCACCACACTGGCCCCAGAGAGCAACGTCGGCCGAGACAATACCAGCGAGGGTAGCGAGCCCGGCAATGACGGTCTTCATATTGAATGACTTTGGCTTCTTAAGAAGCTTGGTCACTCAATGGGCAAGCTTAAGGGTTCGATGTTTTGATGTGGAGAAGCGCTGTGCTGAGGACTACATTGAGGGTCGAGGCGCAGGTAATTAAATACTCTGATATAGTTATCAAGATCTCAAAGGGACATAAGCCTCAAGATGGGCGATGTAACGTACTACTTGAAGCTAGGGACTAACACTTCCGTAGATCACTCTTTCGACTAAGACTGGCGGATGTTGAGTCTTGCCCGCGGACGAACGAGCCCCATAAGTGCATATGCGGTTAACTAGCGGTCCAGACTCGTTCCCCATTCCAAATCTCCACGTTTATATCCTTCACTGCCCTTGATTAGAAGCTCTTGGCTGTTTCCTAAAGACGCAACAAGCCGTGGATGGCACGTGGCCAAATTCGCCTAGTTATGTTCACTAACGAAGCTGGGGTTGAGATTTGGGGAATCTCGGAGTTGAGACTTCACTTTTAGGGAAGAATAACTGGACGCGCATCCTGCCTACATATCTACCATGGTATTCATAAGGAGAATAAAATTACAGTGACATGCTTTCCAAGATCGGATAGAGGCGCCTTTTTTCCCTCCCAGTTATTCATTGCCTGTTCTTTCAGAAAATAAATCTGGCGAGAGATCAGGCGTTATAACTCTTTTAGGGTCTCTTAGCCCCACTCCTAGCTTGGGGAATATGATACCAACCCAATTCGGCGGAGATGAAGTCGGCGTGAGGTCTTCCGAGGCCCCCAATTTGAGGAGAGCGGGTTCAGAA
Organism: Xylaria castorea; assembly: GCA_022495115.1. Taxonomy (NCBI): domain Eukaryota; kingdom Fungi; phylum Ascomycota; class Sordariomycetes; order Xylariales; family Xylariaceae; genus Xylaria; species Xylaria castorea. The sequence goes on along the minus strand of MU382643.1, from coordinate 430,512 downwards.
TATCCCGTAAGAACGTGTCCGTCATTCACTAAAATAGGTGTGAGCACGCGAAACGCATGTGACCGCTAAGGTTGACTATACAGGCCAAACTGGGGTACCTACTTTCTTCCGAGCCAGGCTGGGTCGACATGGTTCCCATAAATTGGACATACATAGGCTGCTACAGCCCGCTAGTAGCCATCAGACAATATTGTTGAAGATAATTATTGATAGAATTATGTTCTTGCCGTGTCTATGCATGACTGGTAGGCTGTAGCTCGTGACTTTTAAGATCAGGTTCAACTGTCAAGGGCGCCTCCTCTTGTGGCGAGTCTTCCGCCGTATGCGGCTTCTCAAGAATTTCGGTTTCATTCGAAGGAGTGCCATCGTCGTGGATGTATAAGCGCATGACCTTCGGTCCCGGGTAATGGCGCGTGGCATGTACAAACCACCAAACCACCGATATTGCAATGGTGCCGACAAGAATAACGCTGTTGTAGTTCATTGATTCGACAGTGGTGGGAAGGGAGTATGCTACAGCAATTATCGGTTAGCATGAGACAACTTCTTCGTTTCCTGCGGCCAGTGCTTCTTACGGAAAAAGAAGAATATGTCGAATAGTACGATAAGTAATACTGCTATTAAGTTGATAGCATTGCCCAGCTTCCCGAGATGGAAAGGACCGGCAGGAAAGTATTTCCGGCCAGTGAGCACATTCGCGGTGAAAGGTATGGCGTACGAGATTGTGGTGAGGACGATGAACGAGCCCGTTAAAGCCAAGAATGCGCTTGAGCTTCCGAGTGGTATGGCACCCAGACCAGTGGCAAAGACGCAGACGAATATCGTAGATTCAATGGGACAGCTCAATGATTCATTAACTCGGCCAAAGAAGGGCGAGAAGGGAACGGCATTGTCCCGAGCGAGGGCCCAATATGTCCGCGAATTCGTCAGGACGGTTCCCACGCAACAGCACAAACTGGTGAGAAGCAAGATAAAAAGGAGACCAAACGTCGCCGGGGCGCTCTGAGTTGCCTGCTGATAGATTCCGGCGAGAGGGTACTGCAGATTTTGAATTAGCTATCGCCATTTTGAGCATAAGTTGTGCAAGTTTCGGGAATTTTAAAGAATAACCCCAGCCCGAACATGGCATTTACACCCTAAAAGTTAACCGAAGAAGAAGGACATGGATCCGAGAATTCCTTACTGTGTTGATACCGCCTTGCAGCTGTGATATGTCTGTAATGGCGTAACTCAGAGCAATAGCGAAGACGAATGCATACAGGAACCCAAGACCAATCTGTAGTCCCATAGCTTTCGGTAGATCTCTCCTAGGATTGGGTAGTTCCTCGGCGATGTGTGTAATGGCATCAGGCGTGCCAATAGTAAAGGCGCCGTTCAACACCCCTAGCAGAAAGGCCACGCCGCCTTGCCAGCCAGTCAAGTTGTTTTCACCAAAGGAGGCCCAGACGAAGTGACTGGAGGCATGAGTCTTCGGCATGGCTGCAATGACTATAATAGTAATCACACCGCCGATCATAACGAAGAACAAACCCAGGGTTTGAGTGTAGGGCACTAACCTATTGGCAAAGATAATGAATAGAGTCGATAGCCAGAGCACCGCAACGTATGCGAGATAGACGTGCCATGGCTGAGAAACATATGTGCCCTGATGATATGTTGCATACAACTGGACGAGGATGTTGGCTGTGATCTGTACCAAAGATGCCAAGTCGAACATCCATCCATAAAAGTTGATCCAGCCAGTAAAGAATCCCAGCATCCGGCCCCAACGAGGGCCTCCAGCAATAGTCGCCCAGTGATAGACACCGCCAGCAGTTGGAACTGACGAGGCAAGCTAGAGATGCAATTAGTATGGTAACATAGACCATGAGTTGACGTCAATGGCTGGCAAAATAACCAAGTGACTAAGCACGGTAATAAATCCAACGCACCTCAGCCAGACCCAGGCCAATGAACGAGTACCAAAAGAGCGCAACGAGTAAGCCGTATATAAGGCCGGGTGGTCCGCCATTAACTGCCGGGGTTTCAACATAAGCGGTGATCCAACTTAATAATGGTTAAGATCAAGCAAAGTCACTTACGGATCGAGACCGAAATCGAGGACCCCAAGGCGGCCCAAGCGTTATCAACAGTGAGCGCGATGCCGACGATTCCCCAGAAACCATATTGACGTTTCAATTGGTCTTTATAGCCAGCAGCATTGACGGCAACACCGCCATCGGCTGCGGCAATAGTCTCGATATCTACTCCCGCGAGTTCCGGCTGGTCTTGAAAGTCATCCTGCTTCTCGTCTTTGCTAGTTACTACCATGATCCTTGGTCGCGTGATTTATTTTCAGCAACGATGGGAATAAGCAAGAATAATGCAGCTGCTTTAAGCTCGTTTTATGTAATGCACCAGTAACATGGAGAGAAGTGTGGAAGAGATTCTGAAAAATATCGTAGACCAGATATAACGATGCAATTAGACGCTAACAGAGAAATATGGAAACAGCTTGGAAATTACTGTTATCATTGATTGAGCAGCAGGCATATAATACAACCAATATGGTCACCTCGGCGCAAGGGCCGCTTGAAACACTGTTGTCATAGGACGATCGATCGTAGATGTGCTGACTGCACAGATGGCTGTCTGGAGTACCTAGTTAGATCTTGTACACCCTTGCACTTCTGCCAGTGACCCGAATATATTACATATTCACCCCAGCTGTTTTCACGGCAAGTCTCAATACACAGCTCGTCCCTTATCTGATGGGCATCTTTACTGCGTAGATATCATATCAGCTAGGAAAGTGAGGAGATGGATGAGCATCGAATTGTCGTTTGGAGCTCTGCAGTTCTCCATCCTCATTGGTGCCCAGGTTGCTTATCATTGATGCGAGTGGGGGGCTCTAGGGTTGTTGCAAGGTGCTGACGATGGTGCTGGACCACTATGTGGATAGGGTTATCGTGAAATGGACTATGGCAAACTCGAAGAGATAACTATTGCTCTGTGATTGTGAACCGAAACGTCTAACATGATGTTACTTTATCACAACTGAGATAGGCTGGCGAGAGACTTGGACTGTGATTAATTTATGTAATTCCTAGCACTGCATGCCTGTGAGACCCCATGCTCTCCTTTCGAACGAAGACGACTAAGACCATGTGGTTGCAACCCCGCGAATACCTCAAAGCCTTGATGCCGGTTCGTCTGCTGTGTTGTCTCCGTGCAACTATAATGCTTACTCTTGGAAAATTGGCAGCTAGTTTTCTAGTCCAAGTCGCCCTGTGTGAGGCGTCTCGTAAGCACCCGGTTGCCGGTTGGTAAGTGATCACATTGAACATGTATGTGGCTTACGTACCCCGACCCTGGTGGCTGCAATTACAGATACCGCACATGAGGTTACATCGCAGACATTTCCGCCAAGTACACAGTGTGCTATTGAAACTACTAATAAGCCGGAGGCTCGCCGTACCCATCTCGACTTGTCAGGAAATATGCTAAGGTGTCGAATCATCTTATACGTAGCGCGACGTCGGCCACTGAAAATCGACAGACACGAAAAGTGATGATTGGTTGGCGATAATGCATATTACAGCCCTAAATTGGTCAGAAACGTGACATTCCATGCATAATTTAACAAGCCCCTGAGAAACTGTTATCGCAAGCGATCAAATAGCGTCAGTTAGATCTTCCCGAGAGAGTGGGAAGTAGGCCATTGTCGCTGATCTTCAATAGGTCGAAGCCTGACGTGTAGCTGGATTCTATGCTTAGCTTTGACTCCAAGACAATTGCTGCTGATTGCCTTCACCGTACCAAATCACTATTGAATAAATACAAACAAGTAGTTGTGGCGCACTGGTTAGAATAGATATAGTATGTAAAACTCTAACATTTGTATATGGTATCCTAATGCTTGTCGTTAATAGCGGTGTTAAGATGTGATGGTTTCCGCCTGAGTAGCATTGGTATCCTCTTCGGGATTTTCGATATAGGGAGGCGGATTTAAGGGCGCATCATTTTTCTCGGTCCAGACTTGCGCTAGCTCTTTTTCTATCTCCTCACGACGCTGTCTCCATTGTTCGACTTGTGATAGTCGTTCGCGAAGTTCTTGTAGCTCTCGCTCGACTTGCATCTTTTCGCGTTCGGTTCCGATACGCTCAAACTCCCATTCATCACCATTATCGCCTAGACCGAGGGCAAGGTTAAAGGTGTGATATTTCTTGAGAGAGGCTCGGGTCGATATGGTGATCAAAGCTACAAGCTGTTAGTATCTCATATTAAGGATGTCTTTAGCACGAGACTTACTTATGCCCTTCTCTTTGCAGGTTTCGTATAAGAGCCCCTCTACATCGCTAGATACTGCGCTTGTGCCTTCATCGATAATGGCATATTGAGGCTCATGGTAGAGTAATCGTGCGATGCCGACTCTCTGCTTCTCGCCACCACTAAGCACATCTTTCCATTCTTTCCGTGTATCCCATCCGCCCTCGCGGTCGGGTAAGTATCCAAGCTTAGCCGCATCAAGCACTCGTTTCAGATCATTCTCGCTCTTGCGCTTAAGCCGCATGTCAAGTTCTCCATCCGGATAGATGACCTGGTCACGAAGGGTACCAATACTCAGATACGGTCGCTGGGGCAAAAACATGATGCCATCCTCACCAATTGATTTTGGTCGGCTGATTAATCCACGGTATACCGGCCAGAGGCCCGCGAGGACTCTTGCTATAGCACTCTTGCCAATTCCGTTGGGACCTGAAATCAATAAATGTTCCCCTCGGCGAACTATTAGAGAGAGGGATTCTAGTAGTTCATCGCCTCCTTGGGACCAAAGGCCTGGTGCAACGATAGGCACGTGCTCCAGTCGAACGCCATCGAATCCCTTCTGAATGGTTCCTTGGACATCGGATAGGGAATAGAGCTCATTACCACTGGCGCGGGGGAAATATGCGTTGGCATGTGCCCGATGAAGAGTAGAGATGAGGGTGTACACACGACTTGTGTATCCAGCCAACTCGGCGAGATCCTTGATGGAATACATCATTCGGCCACCGGCATCCGCGAGGGAGAGCATGAGGCGTTTGTTGGTAATAAAATCTTTCATACGATTACGCTCGCGGCCGCCTTTCTCAGCATTTTCAAGCATCTCCATCGCTCCTCCTAGCCCACCCCAAGCTGGGAGAAAGACTGGGAGGGATGACAAGAGGTACCCATATGCACTCCAGCTATACTTCAAAATAAAATCCTCAAGGATATTATAGCGGATCTTGAGCATGTATATGCCCTCCATCCAGTTCTTCAGTGATCTGAACTCTTTATTGAGGAATGTCTTCTCCATTTCGGCTCCACCATAAAACGCAACCTCCTCGGCGTTGGCTATTAAACGAGCGTGCAAGCCTCTGAAGTCACCTTCTTTGCGACCTTCTACTGCCTTCAACTTTCCAAAGGGTGGAGACATTCTTCGGAGAATGCTTGCCGTAAGGAAGTAATTGCTCAAAAGACCAGTCAGAGCTAAGGGGCCTAAAGAGCGATACAGCTGGTAATTGAAGACGCAGAGATCCACGAACGGTTTACCGAGCGATGAATATAGGTTTGCGGCTGACGCACAGAATAGAGTGAGATCTTGGGTAATAAACTGATCAGCACCCTGACCGACCCCGCCGTCCAAGTTAGATAATTTGTAGTAGTTTAGATTTTCGTTGAGGTATAAGTCGTGAATGTATCGTGTTAGTCGGGTGCGGAATGCAATTGACACCTTGGATTCGAGGAATTTGATCATTGAATTGGTATAAGCGGCAAAGCCACCAAGTCCGCACCACTGTATACAACATTTAGTAAAAAGAGATAAGGGGCATCAGGAATGACGCGGTAGCTGACCTTTGCTATTCCCCAGAGAAACTGTCGACCATTACCTGCGACTAAATCACGAACAAGCTCACCATCAAGACGCGCCACCACAAGCGAAAGGTATGTGCGCAGCATCAGGAACACGCCATGACTAACCAGTAGCCCGGCCTCTTTACTCGTCCACCGAGGAATCATGATACTCATCAAGCTTAAGAACTGATGAAGGAACGCGAGGTTCAAGCCAGGTTTTGTTTGTGCCGAAGGGACGGTTCCATCACCGAGCCCGGAAACCTTGGGCGGGTTCAGGAAGAGGCGTCGATGCGCCTCGAAGGTCAACGGTTTCGTCCGGTTGATAACGACTTTGGAAGTGCTATCCTTATAAGGAACATATATCGTCCGCGAACCATCTTTCCCCAGTAGCCAGGAATTGGTGCGTACAAGTTTGCGACCTTGTTCCTTTTCTTGTTTTCTCCGTCTCCACCACCTCCGACTCCCTTCGGCGCCAAGGACGATAGACAAAGCCAGGGCAAGGGTAGCGATTAGTTTTGTTCGGCGCGTGGTCCTCCGAAGGCGGTCTTTCACGAGTTTCTTGTACTTGTCGATGAAAGCCATGAGGATGTCTTCGGACGCCGAATGGCGAAGGGTAGACTGCACCGCCATACTGACTGGCGCGTGACGTCAATTAGCAGAGGTCCGGCAGGAGAAGCGATGTAGCCATCGGCAGCGTGAAGCCTGGCATAATTATCAAGGCATAAGATGAATGGTTGGAGTCGTATCGCAATCGGCTGGTGTAGGAGCTGTCGGAAGAGAAGTTGGGAAGGAATGAAACAAGATGATCAAGATCTAAGATGCACATCATAGCAGTGGCATCTTCCCATGTGATCGACCACCTCGGTACGCTAAAAAGGTCCTCCATTGAGAAGTGGAACTCCAGCCACAGTTACCCCAAGCTGGGGCAGGTGAGCCACCGGAACAGAACCGGGACACTTGTGGCTGAGTTCTCTTCCGATCCTTATCTCCGATTCGCATGTGCTTTTTCCCCAGACAACGTGCCCCAGACCGTGCTAGCGCAAGTCTGGGTTTAAAATATGGTCACTCTTTAGTACCGAAGGTTTTGACAGAGTACCTAAGCTACACTACAGTGTAAGTGTAGGTGGGATTAATTACTTCGTAAATACTTCATATTCGTGCTTACATGTATCTTACATCTGAGAGAAATCTCACTCTACAGCCCTCTTCTTTACACTAGTTATTCTAAACTTGCTCAATCTTCACATTCACAGATGAAGATGTAGATGTGCTTAATAAGGAGCTATTGTGTGATCCGTTCACCACGGCAAAGCAGTAGGTCATCCCTGGTGAAAGAGAATTCCGGGGCATACCTTTGGATTTCCGACACCTCCACATCAGAGTTGACCTAGTGCTGTTGGGACTGGGATGGCTTCTGCATAGCACATTAGTCCAGGCTCCGTCCAAGCGGTGCACCGGCGGCCAGTCCCACAGCTCGCCGTCACCGTCCTGCACGGCTAAGCGCCCACCTTGTTAGGCCGAACCAATAGAAGAGAAGAGCCACACTGTCTGCGTCTTACTCGCCAGCTTGAGAGCTGCATTGTGGTGGATTCGTGCAGGGACTAAGTTCCTTGCTTGTCCCGTTCAACTTAAGACCAGTCACAGCTCGTTGGTGGCTGTCGCCGTGTGCGCCGCACCCATACAGTACGATGTACAGTATAACATCTCTTTCCTACTTGTACTGAATATTCACTTGGTAGGTATTTTAGTTCGTGTTGTGGACGAAAAAGACCCCATGTCTTAATTATCATATCAGCAAAAGTTCAAGTGCTCATCAAATGAAATGACATTGGTCATATTGATAGTGTCAAGAACTAACTAGCCGAAGTAGATCGGTACACAGAGACAGGCAGTGGGGACCTTATTATACAGGGGTATCTACCTACACTCTAATACCTGACATTTGAATATTGCACAGTACTACTCGGCATCGTCCGATTATGGGGGAAGACAGTCAGAAATGGGCAAAGATATTTCGAAGGATGGGTATAGTTGGTGATTGAGCTGTAACCTCCGAAATGAACCCAGCCACGAGGTTATACAGCTGAACAGTACAGTACAGTAACTAGTGGATGAATGAATGAAAGAAAGAAATATTGAGGTACCCAAGGTTTAGGTACTTGGGTGATTGAGATGAGGAGATTACAAGAGCTTTAAAATGTGGACACGACCTCCTAGGTAATGAAATAAGGAGACAAGAAATTTGATATTTCATGATAGCAGCGTGGGTGTGTACAAGCCTTGATAGACTAACAATCTATAGCAGATTTCGGTACCCCTTCCAGAGCTAAACCTGGCGTCGCATGCTACCACCCTAAAGCGGCATGGTGTCTGAGCAGTCTAACTGCTCGAGGCACTCATTTGGAGCCCCTAACCTGCTCCCAAACCCCCCAATCACATCTGGGCCCCAGCGGACCTTCACTTCATTTAGGTACAAGATTAGGTAGGGGCGCTAGCGGCTTGCCAGCGGCGGCCTTTTCCCTGACCTGCTCGAGCCTCCTTCCCCATCCCGTCCCCAGCCTTTTGCAGCAGGCAAAGACCTCCTTTCGCGTCTGTATTCAATCATCACCGTCTCCTCGGATCGCGAGAGATTCCGTCGCATCGCTGGGGCTTTTCGCATCTCCGCCTCGGTCGGGTATTTTCACGCGGTCAACAGGGTCATTGACCGCACTATTGGGCGGTTGGGTAGCCAAGGTGTGTATGAATATCTATATCTTTTTGTCAGACCTTGGTTTTGCGGGTTGGTGAAGGAAGGCCCGTTGCTGTCGCTCTTGCGTGCGACCGTCCAGTAGGCTTGGAGTGTGTTGGTTGTTGAACAAGCCTGTCTCAATCGTGTTCGCGCATCTCCGTCCAACTACCATCCAACCATCATAGATACAACTCCACCGCTTCTTTCACATATTCTCGATACTATTGCTACGTCTACCAACCCCAAATGCTACCAAGCATGCTTACTATTCTATACACCTCTCTTGATTTATAATGCGACAAGACGTCGATAGCTAATTTGCGGTTTCTAGCACGAAAAACACTGCGCTCAGCGAACCCGTGTCTCCTGCCCGCAGAGAATGTCCCGAGGTGCTCAACAGAGCTATCAGACAGAGCAGCGAGTGTCTCACGAGAAGGCTATGTTGCAACCCGAGGACAGTTCCAGCCAAAAGATTCGAAGCCATCTGAACACACCGTCCCGCCCGTCATCCCAGAAAATAGAGCACTCATCAACCACCACGGGACTTACCGGCACTCCTGCAAGCGAATCCAGACATAGTACCAGCAGGCACTCTAGAGAGTCTGGAAACAGCATGTTGGGTCGACGTCGAAATGGTAGCGCTTCTACCCACCGCTCAGCCGCGGCAACAAACCCCACAAATACACCCGGCTCGTCACAGCCTAACTCCCCAGCTGGAGTTCCGCAAAGGCGGAAGAAGGGTGGCCTTCTTTCTCTGCTCGGCTGCTGTGGCGTACCGGATAATGCTAACGCCGCCGACGGTGGAGAGGAGCTCGCTCCTCATAAATTGGACAAGGTTCCTCAGCGGCCCTTGACATCGAGTAGGAGAACCGTAACCCCATCGGAACAGACAAGTGGCAATAAAACACAGGTTTACGAGAAAGAGAAGGATTCTCTAATCCAGGGTGGGAACTCGGCTCAAGAAACCGCAACATCTGGAAACCGTACCTCGCTACCTGCAGTACCAGATCAGCCAGATGTTAGCGAGCGAGAAAGCGAACCCAAGCAGTCTACCCTTGTGGTCGCGCCTGGCCCAAGCATCACGGTTAATCCTCCACTACCGGATAGCCATGAAACTGACGTATCAAGAGAGGAGGCTGCGGATTCCAAAGATGAAGATGGCGATTCGGAAATGCCTGATGCCGATTCCGATGTATCGCCACAAGTGAAGCTTCCCGCGATCGCTACTGAGGACAATGCCCCCAAAACAGTTCCTCCACCACCCCCTCCGCCGATAGCAGACCAAGAACCAATTGCAGTTGAAGAAGAAAAGGTTGCGGCGGTGGAACAAGCGCAACAACAAAAATTCCTCTTGCCTCCTATCGAATCACGCTTCAAGGGTCGTAAATGTCTTGTCTTAGATCTTGATGAGACCTTGGTCCACAGCTCCTTTAAAGTGAGTTGGCTATATTCACACAAAGCCCTGTCCAAAAACTAATCATTTCCAGATACTGCACCAAGCGGATTTTACAATACCGGTTGAAATTGAAGGGAACTACCACAATGTTTACGTGATCAAACGACCTGGAGTAGACCAATTCATGAAGCGTGTCGGTGAACTTTATGAAGTTGTTGTTTTTACGGCGTCTGTGTCTAAGGTTTGTGAGATGTCCAGCATTCTTGAACTATCATATCTGACAAATGGTGATTTAGTATGGAGATCCGTTGCTGGATCAGCTTGATATCCATAAAGTCGTTCACCATAGGTTGTTCCGCGAGAGTTGCTACAACCATCAGGGCAACTACGTCAAAGACCTCTCACAGATCGGGCGTGATCTCAAGGATACAATCATCATTGACAACTCGCCTACCTCTTATATCTTTCATCCCCAACACGCCGTTCCCATTAGCAGTTGGTTCTCGGACGCACACGACAACGAACTGTTGGATTTAATACCTGTTCTCGAGGACTTGGCTGGATCTAATGTTCAAGATGTTAGCCTGGTCCTCGATGTCACTCTTTGAGCGGAAGCCCTCGACCTTTTTCTTACACACTCCCACACAAAGTCATCACAAACACTTGTTATCATAGCGGAAGGCGTTTTCGGCTTTGACCACATTGAAACTTGGTGTAGATGTACTGTTTAATACTATATAAAAGAGGCGGACTGATGCCTACCAACTCTAGAGTTCCCATCCCTACACAAGAGACGGTGGACTATGTATAGCCAATGATTGTGGCCGAGATCCCCTGTATCGGTAAAACGAAAACAAAATACCGAGGCTACTTCTGGGAAGGCCGTTGAATCCAGGCATCGTTGGCAGGACTCCAAGCATGGTACAGGAGACGGTCATTTAAACCGGCACCTTTGAGACGAATGGCAAGCGACGGCATTGCTCATATAGAGTCTAGTGACGAATCTCGCAGCAGATTCCAGGACGATTGCGCAGTTTTATTCTTTTCTTTGGTACTTTTTTTTGTCAAGTTTTTTTATTCCCTATTCCCCCAACTTTGTTTCTCACCACGGCTGCAATTTATTATTTTCAAAATACGCACATATACGCAGCGATAAGGACAAACGCTGAGCGTTGCTAGAGGTGCGCAGGCAGCCGAGCGTCAATGAGAAGGCGGAAGCATAGCTGAGAGCACATGATCAGCCTCAGATTCGAGCTATTAGTCTCGTAGAGCATGATGTCACCTAGCTAGAGGACGGGAAAACCCACCCTGATTAAGCGCAAGCATATAAGGCCAGGAAGCGCACTGGATGAAGGGAGGACATAAGCCCCGAACAATAGGAGGGCTTTTCCCGAGCTCAGGCGCCCAACAATTCTCACAAATTGATATTCAGCGATGATTAGGATACCCAACTTCAATGTCCCAGTCCGTATTTCCCAGTCCATGTACTCGCTTTCTGGCTGTATGTAGTAATCTGCATATGACCCAGCCCAATAATCCAGGCGTAGGTTTTTGGTATGAAATACTTGATACATTCCACCGGTTTGTCGGAAGTTGTGTTTGTCACCTATATTTCAAGTAGTACGATGTATAGGACAGGGTGAAGCATTTCACGCCTACTCTGGAGACATCCGAGGTAATCTTCTATCCTTTGAAGCCGGCGGGGTCTTCGAAGATTTAATGTAGATGATAGGAATGAATAATGCGTGATATCGCCATCGATCCATCTTACCAATAGTTTACATCGCCCATTAAATGCCTCAGATACTTGTCTAGTCTACACATCGGAAATGAAGATCGTAGACATTTACACGTAGATAGGTTGCTTCCAGATTTAACTACATACATGTAAGATGGGACTCTGACCAAGGTCGATGAATTATGCGAATAAACAGTATTCCAATAGGGAGTGAGCTCGATAGATGCACTTAAGCACTGAAACAAACCGGGAGCTGGGTGATCAATACTCCGCTAATCGTTAGCTGGTCCCGCCATCAGCCGCTTAGCTTTCGTGCCAAGCATTCCATTATCTATCTAGGTCAGGTGGTCTTGCCGCGCATGGCTTTTCAAAGGCGCAACTGATCTTCAAATCCTAACTACTAACTAACTATCGGCCACGAGCAGCGTCACCGGGGGTTGATCTCGTTTCTCGTTTCTCGTTTCTCTTTCTCCTTCTCCTTCTCCTTCTCCTTCTCCTTCTCCTTGCTCACCCTCCTCGCTACGCCGCACCCGACTTCTACACTCACGTAGCGACCATACTCCAAGGGATGATGCTTCCCTCAACGGTACGGCGAATCGCCACAGCCACACCCCAGTCACCTCTGTTGTCGTCGTTCACACCCGCGGCCGCTCGAGCGACCGCTGCTCTCACCCTCACAAGCGATCCCAGATATACCCAGCGAAGGCGATACTCATCGTCGAAGCCATCTAGCCCCAATGATTCATCGAAGGGCTTTCCGGCCGGCCAGGTGACCACAAGCCCGGCGCAGTCCTCCAAGCAGGGCGGCGAGAAGCGGAGACGCAAGGCCAAGGTCGCGAGTCCACAGCAAAACCTCCCTAGCGTCCCCAGCACACAAGATGTGCCGCAAGAGGGTATGGGATTCTCATAGACGCCGTATTATGTTTGACGCGCAGGATACTAACTTCCGTCAACTAGCTCTGGCCTTGGCCACCTTCTTCTCGCTCCACCGACCTATCTCCGTGACACATAGCTTTCCCAAGGCGATAACAGACGATGCTTTTGCGCAGATCTTCGCCCCGCGCACGAAGTCTGTCGCGTACAGCAAAGTCATGTCCACACTGGCCCGAACCGTTGACCAGCTTGAGCAGCCTATGCAGGGACTCAGCATTGCGACACAACACGCCACTGACACCACCGCTTCCCACGACGCAAACGGCGAACCCACGCAACAAATTACCGTAAGGCATGCAGATGGTACCGAATCCAATCTATACGTGCAGCTGGATCACATGTCCGGTCAATTTTTGCCCTTCCAGCCGCCCCCGCTACCCCAGCCGCTTTCAGCCAGTGAGGCTGAAGCTTCGGCCGAGAACACGGGAACGGCACCGTCACAAGAAGAGGCGGCATTGCAACAGGAGCCTCAGACGCGCATCTACAAGGCCATGATCACACTCGAGGAGACGATTGATGAGAGCGGTAACGCCCGCATTGTGGCGCATACTCCGGAATTGATCGAAGACAACCCTGGGGATGCTGGGTCAGCCGTGGACAACCCACCTCGCTCGTTCCTCCAGCACATGGCATCGCGCGAGGTTAAGCGTGAGCATGTCCGCGGCCAGGCCAACGGCATGCTCGCCATTAGCGTCAAGCGCCAACGGAAGCTCAAGATGAAGAAGCAGAAGTACAAGAAGCTGATGAAAAGGACACGAAACGAGCGCCGAAAACTAGATCGTATCTAATGCGGTACTCTTACCGGTCAATCAGTGCCAGGCGAAACTCACAGTGTGCGTTGTGGCATTTCTGTACATAGCCATTGCTTTCTCAGATACGAGACGAGCACATCCCGCGCTCTTCCCCGTTCGTTTACTCGCTGTGATGGGGGTATCTACGGCTCTAATCTAGAGTTGTAAGAGAGAGGCAACCGTATAATGGAGGAGGAAGATGAGTTTTCTCCTTTGTTTGAGGCATTGTTGCATCCTCTGCTTCTGCGCTTTTTTTTTTTTTCCGGGGGAAGCAGGAGCAGAGATCGATCTATCCATAGACGCTGTTTATGCTATTGCCGATGAGGCTTATGCATGACTACAAACATTCAATAAACACAATCTCAACCTTGCATATCATTTAAAAGTTTCGCACGTCTCACTTCGTTCCTGCATATGCCATGATTTTTCCAACGAGTGGAGAACTGTCACGTAGGTACATATGATGGTTCGTACGCATCTATAAATATAGGTAGTAAGGTACCGAAGTGGCCAACACGCTTTCTACCTTATGAAGATGCCCTATCAGCCAGCGACTTGACGGGAGTTGCGATCATCAGCTCGAGGAACGACCATACGACATCGGCAGCGGCCAGCGTCGTCGTTTCGCCGCGCGTGTCGTACGCCGGCGATACCTCGACTACGTCCGCGCCGACGATTTCGAGCCCTGTGAGTCCGTCGAGGATCGCGAAAAGTTCCCGAGTCGACCAACCGCCGGGTTCAGGGGTTCCTGTTGCTTTTTAGGGGGAACGAAGGTGTTAGCAGGTAAGCAGTTCTATACTTTTGGATACGGGTAGGAGTAAGCTGTCGCTTTTGTCGTCGTGGGCACTAGCGTAAATGGCGCTTCGAGGGTCGATTAAATAAATCCCGATCACACTGCCTGTGATAATAATAGAGAGAGCGAGGGGGGGGGTGGGGGGGGGGGTGTGGGGGGGTGGTGGGGGTGTGGCGGGGGGCCGGAGAGGGGGGGGGGGGGGCGCGCGGGCGC